>JAQJVL010009641.1:0-15339 GCA_035578905.1 Stictocephala bisonia | reverse complement strand
ACACTAAAGTTTATTGATGAAAGGCCTATACTGTTACGACATTGTACAAACATTTAAAATTATTAATATTACTTTGAAAGATTACTTCATAATGTAATAAATGAAGTTACATTAGTTTGAAAGTTAGTAAGACATTATTTAAAATGTTGCTTTTAACGTTTTTAAAATTAACTATAAGGCATTTCCTATTACACAATTAAGTTATAATAAACATTTTCTGAAATGTATTCATTACTATATAATTAATAACACATTTAGTCGGAAAATGTTGTAAAATGTCAAAGGTAATGTAGCAGTAAATTTCTCTAGTACTGAAAATATACATTTTCATGACAAACATTGTACTAATCACTACTAATGAGGCTATAATTATTAAATGGATATAAATGGCCTTGAATGTTAGTTTTTCAGCAATATTTATCGTGTATTGTACCACTTCTTATCCTACTCTGTCGTGTAAGTTCATCGTACAGATTAACAGTCTATGAGAAATGGGTAGAGAACGGTTGAAAAGGAGATTGGCGTCTCCTTAAAAAATTCTAAATCCTATACTATTTACTGTTTTCGATGTATTTTAAACTATCAAACTAACATTTTTTCAGTTAATTTGACTGTAAACCAGTATTAAAAGTCTCATAGCTGTTATAAAAACTAACTAAAATCTAAAAAAAAAAAAAATATTAAAATAGCAGTTAAAATCTAATAAATATTCAGTGTAAGATAAAACATAAACAACTTAAGGGACACACATACCAGATATGTTTCGTGCTTAAAAACATTAAATATTGTCTACTTCTTTACTACTTAATTAGTTATGCAGCAGTTTATTACCAGGGTTAACTAATTTAAGAACCGTAACTAAAAAAGGTAAACTTCGTGTTGGTATTCTAATTTATTTCCTAGTTTCGCGGAAGGACGGTCTTGTAGCACAAATTGTGTCATCCTGTTTCCTCGTTACCGTGCCCTAAACAATGCGTTCGTTGATGAGCTTACGCCACTAACAAAAACACTGTTCTCTCTCTACTAATGTACAACTTTAAAGTCAAGAAAGACTAGTATACTTCAATATGTGTTTAACTTATAGAAGGTGACTTCAATCCGCTGCTTGTATAAAACACGGCATTAAACTGAATTTCAGGGTAATTATGATGAGGTAGTAGCAGTTAGTATACATTTATAACGGTATCTTGACATTACATGAATAAAATTAGCTAAGAGTGAGGTTGTAGGTCTGTTTGTAGTGAGTACGATATGATGTTTGATTCATAAATTCAATAGGTTTTACTATAGGAGATAAACGTAAATAGTATTTAGAGGATATGCCAATAAATATCGTTTATCCTTCGGTTATACTCATTTAAATTATATTAGTTTTTATTTAGCTAAACATATTCAATTTATGTGTCAAATTATTTCTTCGAAAGTTATTTGTTATAAAACGAACTGATATAGTGCCAATAGTATGTCATAAGTTAATGAACTTAAGCCGTAAACAAGGAGTTTAATGTAAGAGCAGATTTCATTAGCTATAGTAAATTTTACTTCTATTGATATGAACAAAAAGTCTAACCATCTTCAACAATGAAATATATCTCAACATTAAGTACATAGGTATACAAGCCTTCAAATACAGCGAATACAATTTATTTGTGCTCCCATTTGATCACACATAAAATCCGTAAGGTCACAACTGGAGTTGTTGAGGTCTGGAGTGATACCACTCCGTCCAGGAAGCCTCCGTCCAAATAAATATCGTTAGTTAGTTAACTATAGGCGAAGTATTAGAGGGAGATTCTTTTCTTTAACTTCAGCGGTAAAATAAGACATCATATAACTTTATTTTTTAAAGCGTTATTCATTCAAATACTGAAGTCACATCACATCGTTACATAAAACCACCTCAACTACATCCTAAAGGAATCTACATCAGCCACATACCCTAATACATACAACTACTTCAGCTTCCTACAGGTAACCACTCCAGCCACATTGCATAGTTACATATAACCACTTCAGATACAGATCGTCCTAAAGGCATACACTTCAGCCACATATCGTTCTACAGGCAACCACTCTATCCACATAGCGTTCCACAGGCAAACACTCTAGCCACATTGAAGAGTTACATATAACCACTTCAGGTACATATCATCCTAGAGGCAAACACTTCATCCAGAGATTGTTCTTGAGGCATACATAACAGAACTGACTGGTTTTTTTCACAATATTCATCACAACTGGTTCACAATAATTTGAGCATTAAACTACTTATTTTCACCAGCGGTGGTTTTTATTTCCGATCTTATAAATACACATTTAGAGGAAGGTTTATACGTGTCTTTCAGTAACTGGTCAACTCTTACTCTCCTATTACGTATATAGAACAATTATTGTTCACTCATCCCACAAAATTCATCCATAAAAAATGTTTAAAGTAAAATTACAATAATAAATGTACTGTCAACCAAAAGAAAGGTCCTCCAAATAAACTAATAAATTCCTAAATCGAACGTTAGTGAAAATTAAACATTATTCCCAGTTTTAGGAACTTGTGCTATTTATCTTACTACCTGACTCAAAGTAGACTTTTAAATGCTGACCGATGAATACAAAACAAACATTAAAATGTTTTGTAAAAATATTAGACACTAATGAAGTCATGAAACACACCATGAAGAATTACCTTATACTAATAATACTACTACTATACTAATAATACTAATACACTAATAATACATAAACAAAATTAAAAAGCAAAAGTAAAATTTCATAAGACATTTTAAACCACTAAACAATACCAAATAGTTTTAATCTCTTGATAATTGTATCACTATATTAGTTACATGTTTTATCTTATTTCAAAAGTTTTAAATGAGTTTAACCGTTTATCATTGTTTATATTTAGGTAAAACTATTAATTGAATTTATTTATTGGTTAATAATAATTCATTGAGATATATTTTTTATACGAACTTAATTATATTAGTGGACTATGTATTTAAAATTATTTTAATTTAACTACATATTTATAGTTGTTGAATTGTATCAGTATTTATATGCATAAATCACAGTTCACTTAATTGTATTAAAATATATTTAATTAATTTCTAATATAACTAGGGTATTCTTATAACTTTCGTAAATATAAAATGTATTTAAATACAATAAATGCATATTGATACATTATTTACTACAACTATTAAAAAAAGAAACTTTTGTTAGGTTAAATTGAATAAATATGTCATAGTGGGTGATTTATAGTGTACTATAATGGAGAAAAAATTAATTGTTACATGTTATTGGTTAACTTAAGTACGAATGTTACCTTTTCTCTTTTCATTTACTGAGACATAATATCCTAATAAAAAACATTCTGTTTATTCACATAGCTGAAGCTAACATTATAATTTCTTTTTAAAATAAAAAAGTTAATTCCTATAAAACTTGTCCCGATTACTAATGTAATAATAACATTATTATCTTCTTAAAATACAAGTATAAAATTAGCGATGAGAACCATGGAAATTTAATTAGAAGTTTTCTGTCAAAATGTTGCTTATTAAAGTACATACAATAATTATAGATTTATTTACTAAAATATGTACCAACGAAATTACTTGTAAGTTACCTGATCTACGTTTGGGATCATTATATATACTTCTGAATAATTATTCAAAAATTCATTAATTTAAAATATACAAATTTAGTTAAATTATTATATTGTGATTAGTATAGATTATAGACTTCAGTCACCTTTACCCTTACATTGGGTTAGGGCAACCCCATAGTTTTGGACCCTCGCTAACTTTAACCTATGATCTTCTATAATCTATAACACTGTAGTAAGTAATTATTTAAACATATCGAAGTTTTTTTTACAAATGAAATTAGATTTTTCCGTTAATTCACTACCAATACTTATTTTTAGATCTGTTAATTCGCTATTACTTAAAAAATATTATATTCCTCTAAAAACGGTTGCCCTAATCATTTTTATGTCCAATCTGCTATCCCTTATCGGCTAGGAATTCGATATTGCTGGCCTTATATTATCGCTTTCCAAGAACTTACACACGGAGAGCGCATTCTGCGTTAATTAAATCATTGGATTTACCAGTTTGTGATCAACTTTAGTTACCACCTAACCTTACCTCACCTAACATAACCTAACATTACCTTACCTAACCTAACCGTAATTGCGATAAAAAAATTAGTAGTAGTGAAGTAAAGGAAAAAGAAGTGGTAGTGAATTAACGGAAAAGGTCCATAATATTAGTTACAAATCAGAAGTATTAGTAATTACTACACTAAAGTTTATTGATGAAAGGCCTATACTGCAACGAAATTGTACAAACATTTAAAATTATTAATATTCCTTTGAAAGATTACTTCATAATGTAATAAATGAAGTTACATTAGTTTGAAAGTTAGTAAGACATTATTTAAAATGTTGCTTTTAACGTTTTTAAAATCAACTATAAGGCATTTCCTATTACACAATTAAGTTATAATAAACATGTTCTGAAATGTATTCATTACTATATAATTAATAACACATTTAGTCGGAAAATGTTGTAAAATGTCAAAGGTAATGTAGCAGTATATTTCTCTAGTACTGAAAATATACATTTTCATGACAAACATTGTATAATCACTACTAATGAGGCTATAATTATTAAATGGATATAAGCACATTGCATAACCCTTTAAATTTTTTAAGTGTAATAATTCTATCAACATTTACCTGAAATTAGTTTTTTTAATGCTTTTTAAAGCTATGACGAACAAAATTAAAAGAAAATATTTTTCAAACACATATCAATAACTGCAAAGTTATGAATATTTTGTTAAATTAATAAAATTATAAAACAAATAGCTGTTTTAAGTTGAAGCAGTTTCACTCGGCAAGTTTTAGCCTATTCATGCAAAGAATATATGTATCATTAAAAATATAAAAATTTCATTGTTGTAAAATATTTAAAATGTAATATTTATTCAGTGAAAGAAGTTTTTCAGTGATGCGTTTAAGCACTGGAGTAAACTATTTAATTTTAAATGTGTATTTACTATACAAATATATTTAGAATATTAATAGAACCATTATTTATTTATTCATTTATTACATGCTACATAACAGCTCATGCCAATTACAATGCAGCATTACAATATAAGTCAAGTTACAGCATGCTACTCAATAAATCTTAACAATGAACAACAACAGCAGCGAAATGTATATAAAGTCCATTTTCAATGAGATCAGATTCCTATTTGGCTTATAGGCTATTTAAAAAGCAACAAACACATGCAAAAATAGTTAACATAAAGAACACATAATTTTTATATATCATCTAAATAAATTACTATTCTAAATAAATTACTCAAACCATAATTGCTAAGCCAGGTTTGTAAATCATAATAAATATATATATTTAAAATATGCAGATGTGACATACATAGTTCATAAAGAAGGTAAGTTAGTCAACTGTCCACATCAACAAGCAGTATTTTTTTAAAGCTTTTCAATGTATTATGAAAAATATCTACGTTCGATGAGTAAATATTGTACTTTCTTAACATGGTGTTAATCGGTGAGTAATACCCGAGGTTTGTGTTGGCAAAATGAAGGCTGAACAAGAGAAAGCTACGAGAGTTACGTCGGGGCACTGCAAAATTAATTTCTGATAACAGTTGTGGGTTATCAATAACCCCGTTAACCAATTTATGCAGGTACAACAAGTTTTGTATTCTTCGCCTTTTAGTGAGACTTGGTAACTCAAAAAGGTTTAACAATTCTGAATAGGATATTACCATTGATTTTATACACAAATAGATTTCCCATCCAATGTTAAATTTTGAGTCTCAAAATATCAGCTGTTTTGTGGTCCATTGTGGAGCGCTAGTGTAGTCCCATGTAAATGTAATGCAGTTTAAACCAGCTGTGGTTGCGGGCCACACAAACTAACAAAATTACTGGCACAAATATTCCTATTGGATGGTTTATCTATTGTATGTGTATATAATCAATGATATTACGTAATTTTAATTACAAAACTCTTTATAATATAGAAAACGTAAAAACTTCCTCTGTATACTTTCAATTGTATCTATAAGATACAAAAAATGCGGAGACCAAACTACTGCGCCATATTCAAGCTTGGATCTTACTAGTGAATAATAAAGCATTTTGAGCGATTTGGTGTTTCTTAAAAAATTACCCGCCCTGCGTATGAGCCCCAGTAGCCCAAATGCTGATTTGCACACTGCTAATACATGCTCAGAAAAAGTCAATTTAGTATCAAATAAAATTCCAAGATCTTTAAAAACTGATGTCCTCTGTAACACTATACCATTCATCGTATAATCATATAAGATCGTGTTCTCCTCCGATTTGCGCGTATATGACATAACGGCACATTTATTTATATTGAATTTAAGATTAATTTCGCTCCACGCCACAAGTGCATCAAGGTCTTCTTGCAATCTCAAGCAATCTTCAATACAGGTAATGCGTTTGAAAAGTTTTATGTCATCTGCATATAACAGTATATAACAATATTTTATACATTGTAAAATTTTATTAATGAATAGTGTGAATAACAAGGGCCCCAGGTTTGAGCCTTGAGGGACGCCCGAATAAGCAAAATACTCGGTAGAGGAGAAACCCTCGTAGCTGAAAATTTGTTTTCTTTGAAATAAATATGAACAAAACAACTTTACGTATTCATCCGACAGTCCAAAATAATGTAATATTTTTAACAATGCTATAATTTTTGTCTTGTCAAATGCCTTGGCAAAGTCCGTGTAAACAACGTCCACTTGTACATTGCTATCAAGATCCGCAGAGCAATATTGCAAACAATTTAACAAGTTTGAATTAATTGACCGACCAGGAAAAAACCCATGCTGTTGTGGACTGATATATGGTTTTATATGAGAAAACAATCTTTTATGTAAAATAGTTTCAAACACCTTCGCAGGTGGCGATAGAAGTGCAATAGGTCTATAGTTTTTTATATCTTGCTTATCACCTTTTTTCGGAATAGGAATAACTTTGGCAAGTTTCCATTGTTCTGGAAAACAACAGCTTTTTATTGACATGTTAAATAAATAATGTAAAGGTGTAATAAATAACTCGGAGCATGCCTTAAATATATATGGTGGAATTCCGTCAGGACCCAGCGAACGTTTGGGTCGTAATTTTTGAAATGCATTTATTATTTCAGTTACGGTAATATCATGCAAACTTAAAGTTGTAACATTGTCCATGACGGGAGACCGGACGGCCTCCTGGCACAGCTGGTCGTGATTAAGATTGTTGTCGCGATCGTAAACAGAACCAAAATACTCAGCCATAGCCTCTGCTATCTCAGCACCCTCTTCCACTTCCTTATCATCAAGGTGCATTGTTGCTGGTATCTTATCAGTACCTCTTAACTTTTTAATAGCGCCCCAGAATATTTTTGGATTGTTGCGAATACTAATTTCTACACCCTGTACGTAAGCATCAAAATCAACTTTTATTTTACGTTTTACCTCAGCTCTTACTTCTTTATATCTGGTTAACACACAAGGCATTTGACATTTCTTAAAACGTCGCCTAATTTTTTCCTTATATTTAATCATTTTTCGCAATTCCAAAGTAAACCAGGGAGGATATTTACACTTAAATGCTTGTTTGTGTGGTACATGACAGTTCAAAGCATTGTATAATTTATCGTAAAAAGACTCTATAGCCTTATTCAAATCATCTATTAAAAATAAATTACTCCAATCTATATTCTTGAATTCATTATAAAGAGCGTAAAAATCTGCCTTTACAAAATTATAAATAATCTCATTACTGTTCTTCATTAAGCTAATATTTTCTTTAAAACGAACACCAAAATTTTTTATAACTAAGGCAGGATGATGACTATCCTCTTGAACAACAGGTTCATTGTTCTTGACAACACACAAATCGTCTATATCAGATAGTACTAAATCTAATGTCCTTCCCATCTCATTTAAAACATTGTTTTTTAGTGTCAAACCATATAATCTGTTAAAAAACATAAGTTGCTTACATATTTCATTTCCTTTAGAGAGGTCATGTTTAATGCCATTAACATGCAGATTGAAATCACCCATTATTATTAGGTGCTCTTTTTTAAATTGAAACAAATCTAATTTTCAAAATACTGTTTGTATAAATTTAACTGAGAATTTGGCGCAAAATAAGCTACTGACAAGACAATAGTATTGTTATTGGACAAATGAATTCTTAACCAAATATTATCCTCCTCAGTTTCAAGGTTGTGTAACCGTTTTACATTTACACAGGTGTTCTTTACAGCTATCAGAACTCCCCATCCTCTCCTTTTACCTGTCCTCAACTCATCCCTATCTTTTCTGTAAACAAGATAATTATCTGAAAATAGTTCGGAGTTGTTTATTGAGCTATTCAGCCAAGTTTCTGTTAGCACTACAATATCATACTCATTTTCTAAAAGGCCTAATGTGAATTTAACAGTTTTTGACCGCAGTCCTCTTACATTTTGGTAGTACATACTAATTTCGCTCGTAGTTTAATAAATTAAGGTTTTAAATTAACATAATTATAACAGGCTATAAATTTTTAAACATGCAAACATAACAAAAATTAGAAAAAAAAACATGCCATCTGATCCGTTACTTTCTGGCCTAAGTACATGAATATAAATAAGGCTATAGTATATATTTTTATTAACAAAAATCTAACAATCCATAAACTATTAAACGTGTAAATATAACAACAAATTAACAGAAAACAACATATACCAAATAATCCGTTATGGTCTGGCATTTAATTACATGCATATAAATAGGCTATAATAAATTTATTAAATAAATACCTTAAGTTATGATAACGTTTACTTAAGTTGGTCCAAGTCAGATTTGTCGTTGATGAGAACTGCTCTTGCTCCCTCCTCCTTTCGAACGAAGATCTTGCCTGCGTTGGATATCCATGCAAACTTGTAGTTCTTGTCTCTCTGGGCGGTGCGGGTCTGGAACCACAGATCCTTGGTGCCTCTGGCGAGGGACAGACCGACTTACAACTTGCTCTCACTGTTGCATCCCAGCCCCAGGTTTGCAGATGAGAATCCATTCTTCACTTTCGCTTTTCTTTGCAGCTCCTCCATGTCGATGCGTCGGCAGAACTTGACAATTATGCTTCTATGTGGATTATTTTGGGTCTTTGACAAACGATAAACGGCGTCTACCATGCTGTCCTTCAGTTTGAAACCGAGCACTCTAGCCACACTTACAACCACGTTCATTATATTTTTATTCTTAACCTCGGGCACGCCACGTATCTCGAGACAATTACGACGCGAGTACTGCTCGGCCGCGAGTTCAGTCTTCTTTAAGTCAGAAACTTGACGTTTAAGGCTTGTGTTCTCAGTAGTAAGACCATCAATACGTGTTTCTAGTTCAGAAATCTTCGTCGTATTGTTTTTAGTGTCAACTTTGCAGTCCTTAACTTCTTGAAAACAACTGTCGATCGTTTCATTAATGTCATACTTAAACTGTTTGATTTCTTCCCTCATAACAGACATGTCCTTCCTAAGGTCCTTATTGTCCTGTTTAATTTCTTCCATGCTGCTTAACTATAAATCCAGCTTCTGATCCGCTGTGAGGGCACTGACGTCCGAGCTGCTGTTGTTGCGAGTGTTCTTTGGTGGCGCCATGACAGTCCGCTATCAGTGCGACCTTGAACCGGCTCCTGCAGACGGTGGTGGAACAGGTTATCCCACACTTAAAATCACAACTTTACGGGTTAATAAGGATTGTTTTAGCACAAAACTTACAACATATACTGTCCACAACTAAAGTAAGGCACTAGTGCAAAAATAATTTATCAATAACTGAAATAACCCGCAAAATAAAGCAAATATCACGGAGCCCGATCAACACACGTCTAGTCCACTAGCATGCTTCCCCCTCCAGCATTACAATCATGTGTATTACAAGAAATTTAAACTATTTCATTACGATAAAATGTGTCAACAAAGTTAATAATAATTTTCTAAGTTTTAATGTACTACATACAGCAAATTCGACTTCATAACTTCTACTTTACTATTCCATTTTTTCATAAAAAATATTGTTTCAATTGTTTGTTCACGTTGCTCTTTTGAAATAGCTAAAGCATTTTATAGTTATTAAAATATAAATGCTCCCCCCATTAGTTTTATACTTTTAATGATATACTTTACGCAATAATTTTATGAACTAAGCAAGTCTGAGCCAAGTTTCTGAACAAACTTTTTAGGGGGTGAAAGAGACTCAAAGACTTCTTGACTTTTAGAAACACCACAACTTTGAATAAATAAGTTAAATGTAAGGATCCAAGTTTGTTTTACTCTAAATAAAAAGATGTCATGCATTAACTTTCTTAAAAATTGATTTTTATTCATAATGTATTGGCATTTTATTTTTTATATTTTTTTGTTTGTAAAAACTGTTTAATAATTTTTCTTACGTAACGGAAAAATGGATTTATAGTTAGTTATCAGACATATCAGTTTAAGGTCAGTGTATTATTGGTTAAATGTTAATGTGTTAATCTAGGAATTACTAATGTTACCGAATTAGTAATATATTTACTTTAATATGTGTGACTAGTACTCTTGAGAGAATTAAGTCTAGTAAACAAATACTTTTTATATTTAGGAGGATTTAAATGTAATAATAATTCATTATGTATCTTGTCTTCGTACGTTTATTTTAAAGAACAGTATTGTAACGCGAGGAAATTTAAAGTTTTATATTGTGGAAATATCAGGAAGTATTTGGTGAAAATAACTTATATCACAATAGAAAGCGAGATTTAAAATGTAGAGGAACGCCTGGGGTGAGGTCAGACAACAATCACGTAAACGTCACTTGCTGCGTGACTGAATGTTATTATATTTTTCCATAAAACTGTTTTAACTCACTTGGAGTTTCCATATCTATTTATAGAATTAAGATGGAAAAAAGAGAAAGACTAAACAGATTGGAACTGTATAATATTATTATGACATTGACTAGTATATATTTTGAACTGTCAAAGATATATGGTAATTAGAAAAAAAACATACCTTTAATTTAATGGGGTTGTGATAGGTTTTGTAAAGAAAAACATGTATCGATATTATTAAAAACAGATTTCCAGGAAGTACGTGAAAAAACGTTTGATATAGAGTTAGTTTATGGTTTGTAAATGAAAATTTAGTCTTACATGTAATGGGAAAACAAGAATTATTTTAATGGGAGAACAAACATTATTTTGTATAGCATTTTGTTAAATAATCTTTAATTATACTAGTAAACTATGTAGTCCAAAGCCATCATAAATTCGAAGATTCAATTAAGAAATGTCAAAAAAACTTTTAACTTTAATTGAAATTTTTATTAATAAAATAATTATGACTATTACGTGACACTTAATACTACATTATATTTCAAGTTTATTATATAAAATGGTATGCTGTTACAATAACTTCAACTAAAAAAATTTGCAATCCATTTAAAGATTACTATGTCATTAAATTAATATATTTCATTAGTGTGGAAAATAAATAAAGTGTTATGTTCATTTAGAATGTTATACCTCCAATAAGGTAATTTCGAATATAACATACAGTTACAATCAATTTTATGAAATATACATTATAAAAATAATATCAATATTCAATGGAAAATGTTATAACTTTATCAAAAACTGTTCAATATCGTTATTTATGTATGTATTGGAACAAGTTATTTTAAAATTCAACTGAAATCTTTTTATAATTATAACTGTTAACAGTTAGTAGACACTTTTGACAATAGTTAAAAAGATTTTAAAACAATTAAATTAAAAACTTGTATTTCTTTTTTTCATATTTTACTAATACTATAAAACATAAAAGAGGATTTTGTAAGTAAATAGAATATACCAACCTATGTATTAGCCTCAGCAGGATAGAAGTAGGCTGATCGAATAGATTAGTGAGTGAAAAGTGCTTTTAGCTTGATTAAGCCGGGAGCGGAAAGCCTAATAACAGTTACATTGTTAGAAAGCCGTTGTAGATTTTATGATTTGATTAATAAAGAAGAAATATTTTCATGTGTTTTAAGTACAAAACCAGTTTTATTCTGAATATATGTATTTTATTGTACATATAAGTAATTGTTTTATTATAAACTACATAAATTTACTACTTAAAATAGATTTTTTATTTACAATATATAATTAATGTCATTTTTTCACAATATTAAAAATATAATTTCTAAGTTACCAAAATTCATATTTAAACTTGTAACATATAAATAATATGTACAAATTTGTTAGAAAAAGTTTGATGTACTGGTAGTAAGGTAACAATACATAGATGTTATAAGTTGACTTAGTCCTATTAGATTATCGATTTATGACTGTCAACAATTAGAACAAATTAATAGTACACTAGAATAAGAAATATATTGAAATAATATTGGATTTAATAAAATATTACCAATAAAACATTTAATATTTATACAAATAAAAAGAAAAACTTTTATAATATAATATATATTGTAAGTTACTTTAACGAAAAACTGTAGTAAAATTTATGAAAATACATCCTAACACGTACAATAAAGTAGACAGCTTTCACTAAATGTGTTTGCACAACTGACCTTCACTATTAGAAGACAACAAATGGCGAAAAGAGTGTTACAATATGCGTAAATACAAACTTGTAATGTACAAAAACAAAATTATGCTCGTAAAATTTACAGCGGCTTCCCGTTCCAAGATTAACAGTGGAGAAATTGGCAGACAGAACAGCTGATAATGTGGTGACAAATTGTCTCCCTATTAATGTTGTTAACATCAGTGACTTTAGGTTAATATTTAAATAATATTCGTTTTTTCTTTAATTCATATTTAATAAAGTGAATTTTTAAAAATGATAAAAAATATTTGTCAAAACGTAGTTCAAGTAAGTGTTAGTATATAATTGGACATAACTATATAAAATATTTGTAAGGATTTTACTTTAAAATAAAAAAAAAATTACTATAGATATTTTACCCTGCCCTCTGTATTAAAATATATATTAGGATATTAGTTATTAGCGTTAATATTAACATAAACTAATTTAATTATAACAATACATTAATTAGAATAGGCCTAGGGAGAATATCTATACGTCCTCTCGATTAAATAATAATATTTAAATTAAGAAAATGTGTGTAAAAAAAGTAAAAATAAATATATATTATTTTCTATTTTAGACATCAGTTTTAGACCAGTAGAATTTCGTTAACCAAATAAATTCTAAACATTCTTTTGCTATAACTGTATGGTCACAAATATAAAAGTAACATTTCTAAATATTTACGCCTAATAATGGCTTTTTCATTTTTTTTAAATAAAGTAAATTTATATTACATTAATTATTGTAAAATTATCGTTTGACCTAAATACGTATATGCAATTATAAATGCTTCTGATTTTAATATATAGGCTTACTGTATATGAATTTACCATTATTGTTATAAAAATGTATTAGAGTCTGAAAGATAATTTTAACATTTGTCATAAAATAATAATATTTTTTATATTTATTTTTTAGAATATATAGCATTCAAAGAGCTGTCAGTTTACATATGCCTACAAGGTCTTAGCATATTATAAATGAGACACGAGTGCAGTAGGATAGGCTAAGTAGCTATTCAATATTCATAATATATATGTCACCCTAATATGATCCGTATTTATTGGCAAGAGTATTAAAAAAATATTGAAATGTATAATTTCCAGAACATGCTTTAATAATATTAAAATATACATGTTACCATCTTTTACTGACTTAAAAAAAGTGCACTCTATTATATACAATTTTGAAACCTCTTAAACGTAGTAAATATAATTAATAAACAAAATATTAGAACTGTAAAAAATTTGTTACAGTTATGTTAGCTAAGTTTTTAATTAATTATTAGATTTCCAACTAAACTAACACTAAAGTCACATTTGTTTTTCGAAAGTAATTTAGCCATGATCAACTAGCATCTGATAATAAAGGTGAAAAAGAATGTGACTGAACAATATATAAAAAAATTCAATTAAGGTGAATATACTTTAAATACTTGTTAGTTAATCTTTAAAATCTATGAAAAAAAAGTAAAAACGTATGGAAAATTTATCATTTTTATTCCACTATTTTATGCATTTTCACAGTCAGTATTTAAAAAGTAATAGATATTCATTATTTAACAAAAATAATTGTTTATTTCTAAAACACAAAGCAAAATAGGACGAATAAATATAAAATTATTTTTTATCATTAGTGGATAGTATAATTTAAAGTAAAAATTGCAAAGCTAACTAAGCTAAAAAACTACTATGAAGTGTTTATTTATAACACTTTCAACTGTACCAATGTCCTATTTATACGTCTTTCATCATTATACTAACAATTAAAGAAAATAATTGAACATAACAAGCCAGTAGTAGGGTTATGGTGACTTAACGCCATCCCATGAAGAGTTTTCATCAAATGAAGAGTCGAGGGTGGGGGTTTTAATTGATTTTTAATTGACCTTAATTGATTTTTAATTGACCTTAATTGATTTTTAACTGACCATAATGAGTTTTTAATTGACATTAATGAGTTTTTAATTGACCTTAATTGACCTTAATGATTTTTAATTGACCTTAATGAGTGTTTAATAGACCTTAATTGATTTTTAATGGACCTTAATGAGTTTTTGAATGACCTTAATGAGTTTTTAATTGGCGCTAATGGGATTGGGTGGGGGAAGGTCACGGCCCCAGATACAAGATGGCGGTCCCGGATCTAAGATGGCTTGACTTCCGGTTGACTTCTGGTCTACTTCCGGTCGACTTCCGGTTTACTTCCGGTCTACTTCCGGTTGACTTCCGGTCTACTTCCGGTCTACTTCCGGCCCACTTCCGGTTGACTTCCGGTTGACTTCCGGTTGACTTCCGGTTGACTTCCGGTTGACTTCCGGTTGACTTCCGGTTGACTTCCGGTTGACTTCCGTTTCCACTTCCGTTTCCACTTCCGGTCCACTTCCGTTTCCACTTCCGGTACCCATCCGACTAACATCCTACCAAGTCAGAACCGACATTCGGACAATCTGGCCTCGAGACAAGTTTTTTACCGAGCTGACCTCCAGACAGTCCGGCCTCGAGACAAGTTATTACCGTGCCGACCTCCAGACAGTATAATTACAACAACCTTGGGCGTGCCGGACGCGGTAACCTTTCCCAGAACTTGTCTGGTTTGCCAGGTGTGGTTACCTAACCTCAGGCGTGGTCGTCTGATCCTGGTATAAAACCCT
>JAQJVL010009640.1:0-10000 GCA_035578905.1 Stictocephala bisonia | reverse complement strand
TAAAAATTGTTGAATGAGAACAAAGCTTTCCTTTATAGCAACATCGAATAATACAAGGAAAACCTCAAAACTTTGATAGTTTTTTTCAAACACATATTTATCATGTAGCTTTTATTCAATAAAAACGTGTAAAGATAACATGTAAAAGATAGGCAGTAAAATGCACGAGTGATGTATACGGAAAACTGTGAAGGTGTTGCCAACTTCCCAGACAATTACTTATCGGGCTTGACATGACCTGAATATCTAACACATTCTCCAACTAGACACGTTCTTGAATGTTATGTGATTATTTTCCTGTAGTTGGTGGTATGTATGTATTGGGTGATACATGAATTATATGCATTATATAACAAATCATAATAGATAGTCGTGCTGAAATAAATTATCAAAGAAAGATTGAAAATTTGCATGTGCAACTTTATGACGTATAGTTTTATACCAATTTCACCAAACATAGAGTGAATCACAAATAAAAATAACTTTAATGAAGATGGTTTTAAATGCCTAAAAACACCCCTAAGCTCGATGGATTTTATATTTTTATTAAATAAAAAGAAAAACTCAAAGAAAATATTTTTAAAGCCTTTTTGAAGGTTAGGATAAAATTATATTATAAAAGCATGTAAACAATAAGTTTTAACATTTAATGTTTCTATTTATGAGTAGTATTTTATGATTTGATTTTAACTTTTTAAATAGTGGATCTTTTTTGTTAATTCACTACTACTTGAAAAATATTATATTGCTCTAAAAGCTGTTCCCCAATCATTTTTACGTCCACTGTTGTATTCCTTATCCGCTAGGAATCTGATATTGCTGGCCTTATATTTTCGCTTTCAAAAAACTTACACACGTAGAGCAGGCGTTGGTGAGTCTATCATTGGATTTACCAGTTTGTTATCAACTTTAGTAGCCACCTAACCTAACCTAACATGACCTAACCTGACCTAACCTAACCTGACAACCTAACCTGACCTAAACTAACCTAACCGTACTGTAATTTTGATAAAAAATGTGGTAGTGAAGTAGCATAAAGATTAGTGTTAATGAATTAACGGAAAAGGTCCAAAATATTTATTTTCATGGTCAACTAAATCTTATGTTATATTTTAACAACCATGAAATAATCACTTCATTGCTATATTTGTAAGGTAAATTTCTCAGTAGTATAAGTTTAGTTGTAGAATCTTTATTCATATAAATGATAATTTCTATAATTTTGATGTATTGATGGAATTGAGATGGAATAATCACATGGTACACTTAAATCTCTTAATAACAATTTTAACCGAAGCTAGAAATAAGGAAGCTTATTCAGCTTCAGTTGATTCTTCAGTTGATTATTCAGCTTCCTTTGATACTTCTTTCCAAAAAGACTAAGACACATATCATTAACTATCTCAAATATGTAACCTGATGCTGATTTTTGATCGCTGTAATTACCAGCCCAATATAAAGTCGTGTACGCCATAGGCCATACACGTACAGTGGTGATGGCCCTACCAATACACGCACGATGGTATTAAGCCATCCCACACTTAAATGTACAGTGCTATATACAGTTTAGTTGTAGAATCTGTATCTATTTAAATGACTATAAGTGTATGCTAATGTGAAAGATTTATTTATTTTTCTTTTAAAAATATATTAGCTAAAACATGTAATAAATCAATAGTAGCTGCACCATCAATAATGTCTGAAATATCTCCTTCTTCAGTTACCTCCTGGAAGGTAATTCATTAATTGTTCATTTATATTTTGCCAATAATTCCTTTGTTCCTTCTCTCCTTTTTATCGCAGCAACTGATATCACCCTGATCATTTTGTCAAGAGCTCTGGTAAAGTAATCAGTTTGTTCTTTACATATCTGTGAAGTACACACTCACAAATTAAATATAATGCCGACTAATTGTATATATAAATAGCTATTACTACTCTTGAGAAAATAAACAGTTACTAGTAAAACCTCTTTATATGTGTTGTTAAAATAATTCATATTTAAATTATTATTTTCTGGTAAATTAAACTGGGAAAACTTAACTTTCTTGGCTTAATTGCTTCATTCCCGTGGGGAATGTAGGTCCACAGAAAAGAACCTCCATCTTACAATGTTCTGATCCATTTTCTTTATTTTTTCCTAGTTTTTACCTTTATCTTTAATTTCTCTTTCACATGACCTCCTCCAATGATCTTTGTTCTCCGTCTTATTTTGATTTCTGATTTATTGAGGGTTAAAATATAAGGCTCAACGGTAGATGGTGCTGTTTGGTCTTTCCAGGCCTTATATAAGTAAACTTTATTTTTTTAATGACGTCAATAATGGGATTTTCATTTGCTCACATAATTAGCTCTTTGTTTCTTATTCTTGGCAATCATGTATTGTTATTGTTAACGTGCCCAGCCATACACAGACGTAACCATACACTTTATTTTAACTTATAGATTATGTATCTAATTATTCAACTTCAAATGTGGGTTTGGTTTTAAATGAATCAAAATCATGCTCATACGTTCTAATAAGGTTAATGTCGTAACACCCTAACTACATACGCCCGTTATATCTATGCTTACTACCGGTGAATCATAACTATAATACTTTTCATCATAGGCATTGGATAATCTATTGGTATTGTAAATATGAAGTAAACTTACATTTAAAATTTAACCTAATGCTACTTTTTGAACAAAACGTTGTAAAAATAATTAAATCAACTTTAGAATTACAGACCTTAAAGTTTATTACAGATATTGTAAAAAGTTGAATACCGGTAAAAATCCGTTTTCAGTCCAAATAGATTTAGAATCAATTCGAAATTTCGTAAAATATAGTCACATCTTCAGGGATAAAAATACTTCTGTAACATTAACATTCTGAAAATATATCCTTATATCTGTTCACTTAAGTTTCAAAAGTATTCTTAATCCCTGAAGATTTGACTATAGAGAACTTGGATTTTACTTATATTTTAAATTTACTTTTAATTTATTGAAATTCAATTTGACCTCTTAGTGCATTAGTGTCGTATATTACCACTTTGCTGAATTAGTTTTAAGTATAGTCAAGCAGATTTTATTTTAAGATTATAATCTATTAGTTAGTTAATATTTGCAAAGATGTGTCCTTTTTCATCCATAAAATGTAAAACTACGCAAATTAGTTATGATACATTCTGTGATGATATAACTTCCAATAAATATGTGTAAAGTAAAAAAATTGTTTTAGTATATTTATGACAAGTCCAGCTATTACATTTGAAAATTTGCAGTTTTTAATATCACAGTAAAATTAAAAAAACCAAATATCGTTTAGAAAATCAGACATCGTTTTACTGACTGAAAATTTGTAAAACTTATAAGCAAATTAGCCTTAAAACAAACAAAAATTAAATACTATTTACATAATAATGGTTTATATATCTGTCAAAACCTTTTTATACACATTGGTTGATTTACATACTATATATACATATATTTGCCTTATTTTAAACTATCAAATAGAGTTATTATGTAATTTTGGATACTTAACATATTTTACTGGTTCTAACTTCTGTAAATTAATTTTATATTTCGATCTATAGAGAAAAATCATTGTCAGCTATTTAGCAATATTGTAATAAGTGTTTCAAATTTTATAATTCGGAAAAAATAGTTTCCATCCTCTACATTATTGTTTAAGGAAGGTCAAATTATATTTATAAATTGAAATAACTAGGAATATGTGTGACTGGGTTTTAGGTACAGTAAAAAGGTAGAGGCGATTCAATTAGCAACGTTGAACAAAGAAGACAGAGAGACGACGCATGGTCTTATAGAAGAACACAGTGTAATTTGTGGGTTTTCTTTTTTTAATTCCAGGATAACTTAACAAAAACAATGACTATAAATCGATTTTGGATTTAAGAACATGTGTTCATGGTAATGTTAATTTAGGAATAATGTACCTTGGATTATTCCGACAATTTCAAAAGGAAACTTATTTTAAAAGACCTTAAAATGATATACGAAATAACCAGACAATAATTTTACTATTAATTTTTATGTTTGTGATAATAATAATCTATTAAAATAATTGTCTTATTTAAAAAATAAATTTCGTGCAATTTTTACAAAATAACACATGTAATACAATAGCATTTTAATCGAGATATTCATGAATACTCAAAACAATAATAATTGTTCTTTATACTTCAAGCAGATGAAAACCTGTCTTAAATTATCCTAAATAGTTGTCTTACACATAAAATAGATTATCATCATCAACTGAAAGTCCTGACAGTATTGGGAATAGCAAGTAACAATACAACTTAAAAGGAAATAATAACATGTAAATAAATAAATTCAACTAAATATAATTTACATTTAAAAATAGGAAGGTTTTTATTAACTCAGTACTAATTACTAGTATATTGCTTACATCATTAACAATTAATACAATGTGAATAGTACTTACTATAGCTTACAATCATACGAAAAACAAATAAATTTGAAGTTTTATTTATTTTACATAATAATTTATTCTTTTAAATTCACATAAATGGTATTTTACTATACTTTTATTATTTAATTTAAAAATTATGGTTTATTTGAAATACCATAATTAAGTTATGGCTTAAAATTTTAATTCAGATTTTAATTTATTTTAATTTTATTACGTTAACTACGTATACTACAAAACCTAACACAAAAATAATGACTTTTATTATTTTATGTTACAGCACATTTACACGAAAATGCTTCTGGAATATAACTAACCACTGTATCAAGTAATGTGGATAGTGAAAGATAACAAATAAAAGGAAAAAATACTTACAATAACAATAACAGCCTTGTTTACTGACAAGTATTTGTGATGTGCAGCTTTCTGCGACGAATGTCTAACTGTTCTGATAATTACTAGATGGTATATACTAGAACGTAATGAATAATAAAACTAAAATTTACATATATTTTCTCATATTATAATGTAGAATACAAAAAAATGCGTTTTAAGCTAAAACAAAACTGCACTGTAAAATAACTCTTAAAAAAATTAATAAACTAAAAAGTGTTTTCTCGTTCAATAAATAAATAATTCCATATTTAAAAATAACAAAACATAGTCCAATGTACAATGTACATACTTACACAACTAAACTAGTACAAAATTATATAATAAATAAAAATTAACTATGAACATTTTCCAAATTTTCAAAATGAGTTGGAAAGATTTAAATCGCATAACTAGTGATGCATTACAAGGGAAAATTCACTCAAACAACAAATAAAACTATATGTAGGGGACACCCCTGCATGCTTCACATGTAAATCCCGACACCTTCGGACTCGGCAAGTGAATTTTTAGTACAAATAATAAGATCAACTATATAACATAAAATCACAATATTAAATTCATTTACAGTATCTCACTCACATACTTGCGTCGCTACCTGTTTATTAGTATAAATACCCATTTGTATTACTTAGCCTTTTTCAAACGTGTTCATTTAGTTTGTTTTTGTTTAACAGCTGAATATTACACTACTATTGCATCATTAGTATAATTAAAACATACAAAATAAACATGTTTATTCGTATATTTAAATTATTAATTTTGAATATATTTAAGTAACCAATATCAACTCGATCTCAACTTCACTACTGAAACGTTTATTAATTTTAAAAACAGATGTAAGTAATCCACTAGAATAACCCAATGCTATCGTTATGGAACAATATTTTAGGGGTGGGTTCTACCCATTAGGAGTACTTTATCAAGATTAAAATAATTGGGTGGTTCTATTAAAATTCTAAAGAAATAGTGTAGAAAGGTCTCTCTAACTACATGGGAGTTGGAATAAGTGATGAGTGGGCCAGGGCATTTTCTTTAATTATAAATAGATATATATTTTGAAACTAAATTTTATTCTTAAAATATGAACTATTTCGTATTCACTTCGAAATTTAAAAATATGTATAGAGCAGTATAACAATGCCATTGTAAAAGCGTGTTATAAACTTATTCATTTTGTTTTATTAGCCTCCAGAACTGTTATATTATAGAAATAATATTGGTTAAGTTACCTTTTTTTTTTCCCGTCAACAGTTCTTCTTTCATAAATGTGCTATGTACATTTCAAAGCGTAGAGCTTCATCATCAGGCTTTCCAAAAACGTCACTATTTACATACTAAACATTAAAAACATTTAAAATATAAACTATAAACACTCAAACATATTAACACAGTACTTACTGTTGACATATTAACACAGAAGAACTGTTGATGGAAAAAAAAAAAAAAAAAAAAAAGGTAACTTAACCAATATTATTTCTGTGATATAAACGATTCCATACAAACAAAATAGTATCAGTGCTACACAATGTAACTGATGAGGTATTGTTAAGGGGATGTTAAATGCAGTCATTGTTGTACGATGCAAACATTCAATAGACACAATAATCTTAAATTTCGTACACATCATTAGAATGCATTGTGTGATATTACTGTATACAATATTAATGATGATAGAAATACGATTTTATATACTACTATAAATATTTATATGATTATATCGATCAATATTATTAATGAATATTAATAATGCAAATTTACAAACAGATAGGGTTTTTTTAATTAAAGGAGAGGCCGATACTCTTTCTTAACTTTACACCACCCATTCACCATATACCATTAAACTCTGCGAGGAACTTATTCAGACAGATTAAGGGGGTGAACCAATACAGTATAAAGTGAATATTACTGATGAATCTTCCAGTCTAGGGCGGATTCGAACCGGTGCATCACTAAACCAGGCTCAACGTACTGACGCTTTAGACCACTCGGCCATCTAAGGCATACTTTTAATATCAAGTATAATAAATTTACTGTTTAACTATTTTTGACTTAAGTGGGGAAATAACTTAAGTATTTTAAAATTGTATTGTGAAAAATGACAACAGGAAAAGTGTAAGCTGATTTTAAGGATAAATTGCTTTGAAAAAAACAAGCGTTTTCGTAATACTGTAGACATAATTTAAAATTGAAGAAATAAAACAAAGAAACACAATTAAGAATTTTTCTAATGTTTTTTCTTCACCTACGTTTACAACAATAAAATTGCAAAATCTGCTATAACTTAAAACATGCTTGTATTTTATACTTTATTTTATTTCAGCAGTAAGTAAAAGTACAATATTTTCTTCAGTTTTTATACGCCTATCAAATTTCAGTAAATAAAAGCCCATTCTATCGGTTCCTTACATTTTTCTACCACTATGAATCGCAATTTCAAGTATTTTTAGATAATATAATTGAAGATGCAATGTAAACAACTAATGTTATTCATTATTCATTTCTAACACTAATAATAATATGTGTGCATTCAACAACTGGAAGGGTTGTGTTGAATTACTAAAGAATACACAACCAGAGTGTTTCTCTTATCTCTACCTGGGAGGGAGTTTGGTCTCCTGACAACAATAAACTCCTCAGTGCAGATTTCACTCGTAATTGTTCTTTGTATGAGTTGTCTTTAATGCTCAGTTTGTGTGGATGATTGCGTCGAGTATAACTTAACTTCGATCTCTCTTAATGAGAAACTAAACCAATGAATATGATTGTCATGTTTTGAGTTTGTTAGATTAATTTTGTTTTTCAATGCAGTAAATTGTTTGTCAGTCTTTCCACAGTAGTTAATTGAGTTTATCAACTATTTATCTTACGTGGGTTAAATCCCTTACGATGACAACATATGAACTTCACATACCATCTTGAAAATTCATGTATTTGTAAGTTATATGTAACTAATCGATTGCTATTTTATCGCTTGTAAATCCTATTTGTAATTACAATGATTATGGTTTTTCTTTGTCTACCAAATTTTAGAAAATTTGATAATTTATAGTAGCTCAAAACCACTGTATGTGTATGGACGGGCGGGTGGGTTACTAGTGGGGGACTAAATGTCCGGCCTGACCACAGTGCACTGGCTGGTAACCTTCCACCTGTTGGCTTGTCTTCTCACGTAAGATACATAAACACAGGCTATTTGAGTTTAATGGATCTGAAAGTATATTAATTAAACTACTGTACCATTAATCGACGTAAAAACAGTAACGAAAAAGAATTTTGCTATCCTGCGCTGAAAGATGAAAGGGTAAGCTCAAAGGAACAATATATAAGAGTCAGTTATATAAAGTATCACTTTACGTGTATGGGTGGGCGGGTGGGTCAGTAGCACTTTACGTGTATGGGTGGGCGAGTGGGTCAGTAGCACTTTACGTGTATGGGTGGGCGGGTGGGTCAGTAGCACTTCACGTGTATGGGTGGGCGGGTGGGTCAGTAGCACTTTACGTGTATGAAGTGAATGAAGTGAGTATACAACGAGTTGAGCCAATATGTACGCCAATATGGTCGCCCCGATTTATTTATAACCTTCACATGTAACCCTAAATGGCCCGAAATACAGGAACAACTACTTGAAGGGCAAGCACCTCACTGCAGACATGACATTATCGCGAGGGTGTTTCACCTGAAAGTAAAACAAATTATGAATATATTTAAAAAAGGATGTATTTTCGGGCAAGTTAGGTGCTTCATGTACACCGTAGAATGGCAGAAGCGTGGACTTCCTCACATTCACATTCTACTGTGGCTTAACGATAAACCCTGTTTCTTAACGATTATAGTACCACTGTTCGTGTATGGGTGGGCATATCAGATTACAGTGTCATAAGAGTACCCTAAGGTATTGTGATTGTATCTATATATTTATAACATATTTTTCAATTTTACATTGCGATAGACCGTGTCAAAGAAATACAACAATACAATGCAATGTATACTAAAGTAGTAGAAATACATGTTTTGGATAATAATCCTATAATCCTCATAATCCTAAAAATAATGTTTACTATTTATAGAATGTATTTGGTCACATTTTGTCAATTTAATTGATTGAAACAATTAAACCCTTCACTAAAACCCCTTTATATTCTAAAATAAAATATTTACGTACGAGTAATCAACGTGATTATAACTGTTTGCTATATGTAGTACCCATTCAAACTTGCAACTTTATGAATCAGTCGTGTATTACTGCGCTATTGACATTAAATTACTGGTTTCATATAATTTTACTTTCAGAGAAGCCATAAACTAGATAAAGTGATATAACAATTAAGTCAAAGGTAAAACAAGCGTAAAGTTAATATGAGTTTAATAAATTAGTTTTCACTCGGATAAGTTAGTGTATATGTAATTTATGGTAGATTTACGTAATAAATATAACTTCGTTATAGTAAAATATGGTTGCTAGTCTTAAGGGGGTTGAGAACCTTCCATCTCACGCCTATGGTAAATTGCAGATATTTTATGTATCTTTACTTAGAAGCTATTATATATAGAGGGGGTTTTATATACTTTTATTTTAGGTGGAAGCCTTATTTACCCACTGAGTTTTTTGTAGATCATAAAAAAGTTCTATATAAAAAAATTATTTTAAAAACATTACTCAAGTTCATTTATTCAAAACATTTATATTTTTATGTAATAAATCCTTGACCATTTATAATTTTAAAAAACTCAGTATGCATATAATCTAGTTCCAGTTTGGAAAATGACTTAGAACAGGAACATAACGGGTCAAAAAAGTTAAGTTTCAGTAATCGAAGATTTTGTAAGAAAATGCCATTTTCATTTAAGCCTTGTTGAACACAACAAACATCATCTAACTACTGAATCAACTACCAAATTGACAGCTAGTTGCTATGCAACAGTAGAATGTACCTTGAAGCGGTGACAACTACAAAACATAAATATAACAATACAAAATGATTTCAAAACTATTTACTATATGTAAAAACAAGTTGAGGGTCGGAAATTTGCAAAATGTGTCAATGCTCTCGATTTTTCAAATAATTATAATTATGTTACACTTACTGGAATGAAACAGGTTATACATAATGTTAACCGTAATTAAACAGAGAATATTAAAATAACATAAAACAAAACTTATTTTTA
>JAQJVL010009639.1:0-15338 GCA_035578905.1 Stictocephala bisonia | reverse complement strand
AAAGAAAATAAAAACAAAATCAAAACAACTTTGATAGATTAAGATTTAATTGATCAATAGATAGGTGATGAATAAATCTTTGACTATTTAAGTTCAATCACAACTATCATTCATACACAGTTTTCTCACATGCATGCTCACCCAATACCGCCAATCCCCCACTCCTGCAGACCACACAACATCTCCCTGACTTCCGCCCGAAAGAGGGCTCGGTTTTCTATAACTTTCAAATTATCAGGAAGAGAATTTAAAAAACGACATGTAGTGTCTAAAGAAAATGTGCAAAGAGAGATGAACCGGAAATGATCCGGTTCGGAGGAGCACTAAAATGTTCAGTAAGTGATGCGGCCCGTAGGACCAAAAATGTTCAAAGAGTGAGTGCGAGTAGAGAATGTCAATAAGCACGGAGGACCACTGCTCTTCCGGAGCAGACGGGAGAATCAACTAGAGAACTTTAATTGATGAATTAGAGATAATTAACTCACCACTGAGCTTGGTTGAACACTAATCCAGCAGGAGTAGTTGGAGACACTTGTGGTAATCCAGTCCACCTTCCTTGATCACAGTCCTAGAGCACAGAAGAGTAGTCGCGGAAGTACGAACGCTTCGAGAGTCCAGTAGACGATCACGTACCGCACAAACGAAGTTCTTGAAGGTCTGGATGAGTAGCACAAAGTTAGAGAAAAGTAACAAAGTTAGAGAGAGTTAGAATTTAAAGCACACAAACTAATTGGTGAGTTGGAGAAAGAGACTACGCGAGAGAGGTGTTTGCACATCGAGAGCTTCTTGCGTTCTAAATGGAGAGAGAGAACACGAGAGAGAGGTTTGTACACATCAAGAGTATCTAGCGGTCTACGAGAGAGAGAGACCACGCGAGAGAGTTGTGTACACGTCGAGAGTGTCGTACTGTCTGGGCGAGAGAGAGACCACGCGAGAGAGTTGTGTACACATCGAGAGGTTTGTGCTGTCCACTGCGATCTGGGGTGAAACCGACGCCTCACATCGCATCAGGCGAGTGTAATTCTAGACCACCAATAAGAGCTCAAATTTTGAGGTGGCGTGATGGTTATTCTGAGGGCAGATAACCCTCTCTCTCTCTCTCTTGGTTTCGGTGAGAATGTGAAATACCAAACTTCAATTCTTATAACTATAGAATATATGAAATATGTACACTTATCTTATTACCTAACATACCGGCCACCTTGAAGTTATAAACTTCAACATAGAGAGAAACTGAAAAGATTACACACAACATATAAAGGGTGATGAGTTACATGACAAAGAGCTTATTATTAAGTTTATACTAAATTCTTAGAAGTTAAGAGTCCACTTAGTTTAGTGGCAGAGGAAAGACCTTGATTGCAGGTCGAGTGTAAGTCCTGAAGGTGTCTTGATGGTGACCACTCGCACAGTGCCATCAGGTCAGGGTGAACGTCAGTGATACGTCCAAGAGGCCAGGTAAGAGGTGGTGTCGGGGATTGCACCAAGACGAGATCTCCAATTTTGAGGTTCTCCTGGGGAGTACTCCATTTGGAACGTTGTTGTAGAGAGTGGAGGTACTTCAATTTCCAGCGATGCCAGATGCGTTGGTGAAAGGTCTGGACTAGTTGCCAATGATGACCAGGAATAATTTCTTGAATTTGAGCGACACGATTTGCTACAAAAGTTTTCAATCGGTAGGTAGGTGTTTGTAGCCACGTGAGCACTACCGAAGAGTCACACCAAAGTGTCAGTTCATTAATCTTGAGATGAGAAAACTGTCTAAGGCAATAATCAATTAGCTTGGACAAAAGATGAGCTCCACAAAGTTCTAAACGAGGCAGGGTCACCCGTTTCAGAGGAGCCACACGAGTTTTTGACAAAATTTGTCTCACAGTCACTTCTCTGCTAGAAGATTCACAACGGAAATACACTATTGCGGCATAACCACATTCTGAGGCATCAGAAAAGCCGTGTAATTCAATTACATTAGCGTGGGCTAGCGGAAATGCTCGAGGCATCTTGAGTTGAGAGAGGTAACGACTAGTGTCATTAATGAATAATTGCCATTTATGGCGAGATCAGGGGGGAGAGCATCGTCCTACTTTAGGCCTTGAAGCCCATAGGAGCTGCATTATAGCATTTAGCTACCATGATTAATGGAGCTAGAAAACCGCAGGGATCGTACAATTTTGCAATGAGGCTTAATACAGAGCGTTGGTTAATTTGTCTGTTTGATATTGAAAAGAATAGCGAAAACAATCTTCCTCAGGGGACCAGTGCATACCCAGGATGGATAACTGATGAAGTTGTGCTTCTTGCAAGAAACTAGGAGTCTCTAGATGTTCCGAAGGGAACCTGTCGAGGAGCTGGTTGGAGTTGGACGCCCACTTCCGAAGTTCGAAGCCGCCACCGACCTAAGAGTTGGATGAGCTGGTCTTGAAGTTCAAGAGCCGCCTCCACAGAGTCTGCACAGTGACAATATCATCCACGTAGGTATGATGACGTAGTGAGTTAGCTGCCTGAGGAAAGTCAGCACCTTCATCCTCCGCAAGTTGGGTCAGAGTTTTAATGGCTAAGTATGGAGAGCTGTTCATCCCGTAGGTGACAGTGGTGAGTTTGAATGTAGATATTTTCGCGGAAGGATCATCACGCCATAAAATGAGTTGAAAATGTTGATCGTCCGGATGGATTTTTATTTTACGAAACATCTGGCGTATGTCACATGAAAACACTATTTTATGAGACCGGAAGTTCAAAATAATATCACAAATATCAGTCTGTAACTTTCTACCGGTGAAAAGAATATCATTGAGAGAGTAACCAGAACTGGTGTTGCTACTGGCGTCAAACACAGTCCTAAGTTTTGTTGTACTGCTAGAGTCTTTCAATACACCATGATGAGGGAGATAATAGTGAGGGATGTCATCAACATGGTCTATTTTGATCATGTGACCGAGAGCTCGATATTCAGAGATGAAAGAGCGGTAAAGCTGAGCAAACTGAGGTTGTGCGTTAAATTTTTGTTCAAGAGACAGTAAACGCTTTTCAGCAGTACCTCGAGAGAGGCCAAGAGCAGAGGGATCCGTTCTGAATGGAAGTCGCACAACATAGCGACCAGTTGAGTCACGAGTATGAGTCTTTACAAAGTATTCGTCACAAGTGATATCTTCTTGTGATTTAACACTGATGGGTGGTGCTTCTTCTTGTTGCCAGAATCATTGTAAAGATGAGTGCAAGAGATCATCACTAGTAGACAGAAGAGATATTGAGAAGTTGACCGCAGCATCCGTAGTCGAAGCACAAGGAGCTTGACCCATGAGTATGTAGCCGAAGTATGTGCCTATCACATGAGGCATGTGAGGCCCAAGCGAATAATTCTCTTGAGTAAGAATTAGAGGTAATAGAGAGCTACCTATTAATACATCAATGCCACCAGGTAAGTGGAAGGAAGGGTCAGCGAGTGTATAAGGCTTGACCTTGTCCCACACGTCAGAAGCGATACGAGTGCGTGGTAAATCCACGGAGATTTTATCTAAAATGTGAAACTGATGTTTGTTGGCCAATGTGTGGCCAGAGAGCGTTTCCAAATTTAGATACATTGCTCCCTTTGTAGAGGAGGAGTTTTGAGCGAGTCCAGATATTTTTAGATTTGAAGCATGTCGCTTGTCGTTCAAGATATTAGCTGCACGTTCAGAGAGAAGTTCACACATAGAGCCCGTGTCAAGTAATGCTCTAAAAACATGAGAAATTCCTTGAGAGGTGGTTAGCTTAATTAAAGCTGTACCGAGTAACACCGTATAATTAGATGAAGAGAGAGAGTTAGAGCTGTTTTGGGCAGAGCAATTTAATACATCAGCAGAAGAGACAAAAAGAGATGAAGTTGTAGCTATATCCCTAGAAGCAACATTATGTTGCTCTTGAGGTCGAGAGGACGTATGACTATCTCGAGAGGGTTGACGAGAGAGCTTAACATCAAAATGTAACATTGTATGATGTCGCTTGTCACATGTGCGACACGTTGATTTAGACTGACAATCTTTCGAGCTGTGATTACCAAGGCATGAGAAACAACGTTGGTGTTTTTTTACTAATTCATATCTTTCATGAGTTGAGTTCTTTTTAAATGTATCACAAGCATATATTTTGTGACCTGTTTTATTACAAGCAAAACATTGCCAAGCGTTGTGTTTATTAGTTCCCGACTGTGACTGAGAACTGGTTTGTGTTGTGATCATAGAGACACCACTGTGTGAAGAATTCACCTTTTTTACCAAAACGTGTTTTTGTTGAGTTTGTAACCGTGATGAGATATTTTTGTTCACAAAAGGAGAGTTGTGTATATTAGCGTCTTCAGTTTGCGAGCACTCAATGTTCAAATATTTTATTATTTCTTCCACACTAGGAAAAGAGTGAGGACTAAAGTCTTCATTCGCATTAGATCGAAAACTTTCAAGTTTTTTACAGAGCTCATTGTCAAGTTTACGCAATAATAATGCAGATAAAAGTGGGTTATTTTGAGTCACATCACATCCTAATGCCTTCAAGGCTTGTGAATGTTCAGTAAAAATGTTCACGAATTGACGAAGTCCCTTCAAAGATGTAGCACTAACAGCAGGTAAGTCTAAGAGTTGATTGAGGTGTAGAGATTGCAACCTGCGAGTATTGTGATATCTATCTCGTAGTAAATTATAGGCCACGAGATAATTAGGTGCGGAGAGAGTTAAACTTTTTTACTAATGTTAAAGCATCACCTTGTAAACACACTGAGTAAGTATTGGAACTTAGCCACACTGGAAAGGCTTGCATTACGATGAATCGTCGTATCAAACAGATTAATAAAACTTGTCCACGTTAATGGGGTCACCAGAAAACTTTTGCAGGTCTATTTTTGGTAACCTGACTAGAGAGGATCCAGAATGTGAAACAGTACTGCTATCACTCAGTGAGCTAGGTGTTTTTGGTTCGACAGGAGGAGTAAGTACCTCGATGATTGCTGTCAAATACGCAACAAGAGAGTTTCAATTTCATCTTGGTCGGAGATAAAGTTCATCTGACACCACCATCGTCAGAATCAAGAGCCTAAACCCGCTTGAAGGATATTATCAAAATCAGCCTTTTTCTATTTTTATTTCATTAGAGAAGGCCATTTAGCTGTTTAATTGTACAGAGGTAGAGATCAGTTGAGTAGAGAATTCTCTTGTCTAAAATACCCTTCAATTTATTAAAACGCCAATTTGAGAAGAGCAATTACACGTAAGTAATGGAACTGTTAATTCACCCAATTTTGGGAGGCATGGTGAGATAATTAAACGAAGTTAATTACAAGAGACAACAATACAGTGATATGAACCAAAACATAAATTCATAAACATAAATTTCTTGGCATAAACAAGCTAATTATTTTGGACACTGAGATATGAGATAATTAATCAACTAAAAAATAATATACAGGCTCAACTTTCATTAACACAGTTTCAAAGAGAGTGAACACAAAACAATTTAAGAGGTTTTCAAACAACAATATTTTTCAAGAGTAATTTTACTTTACAAATTACAGTAATAATAACATGAATGACAAAGGAATAATAAAAACATTAAAAGAGAATAAGTAAAACTAAATCTAAAAAAATACCTTTTGTTAAGTAGTCAAACGTTTAAGTTATGTGGCAAACTTCAATTCAACAGAATCATAGGTCATAGTTGAATTTAACAATATTAAACAAAAATGCTCAAACCGAAAATTGACAAAATGATAATCACTAATCAATAATAACTACAATAATAATCCATTCAAAGAAATCAAAGTAGAAACAACAACATGATGTATATAACATTAAATACATTAACAATTACTTGATTGATAAAAATCAATTATTACGATTGAACTAATTAAAATATGAATAAATATCTTTGTGATAGTTAATGACAAAGCCTACTATTTGACTGTTAATGCTGGACACTCAATGTTACTTTATAAGTGAGAAAAAATAACAATCTCATATAACCTTGTTAGAATAGAAAATCTATGTCCAAATTGCTATTAAAATAGAGTGAATAATTATTCTAATACAGTCATACAAAACATACAGAACACTCTACTGTATTAGTGCAACAAAGTAAAAGCAAAAATAATATAATTCATACAAAGTAAATCAATACAAGTCAAGAATGTAAACAAACAACAATGTTTATTTGACAGTTGTTGACATTTCAACCTTAGAGAGAGAGAGAGAGAGAGTCACTGGAATTTCCTGTCGTTATTGATCGCCTCGCGCGGCTATATCTAGTACAAGGGGTGAAAACAGGTTTTAGATACTTGAACTGTACATCACAACACTTAACAGCTGTTTTTTTACAGCAGTTAGATGTTTTTTTAACATTCATTTCCACCTACAAAGAGTACTCAATAATCATTGGGGGTGATATAAATGCAACTTTGACATAACATCTAACAAACAACTGTTAGAAGAATTTCTAAATATTTTACGACAACACAACCTCTTTTTTGTACTAATAATAAACCAACTAGGGGAAAAAACTGTCTAGATAATATATTTTTGAACTGTCCCAATCGAGTAACCTTTTGTAACATATTCGATTTTCCCTTCTCTGATCATAACGGACTCTAGCTGAACATCCAAGCAAATACTTGCACTAGCAGTAAAACATCTGACAATTCAATTGGAGTGTGGAACAAGGAAATTCTTTTATAATCAGCCTGTCAAAATCTGCTATCCCTGACCTTCGAGATAGTTTTATATCACATGACTGGAGTAACTTTATGGTTAGCCAAAACCTTTTAAATGCCACAAAACACTTTTCAACGTTTTTAAAAATTATAAACAAATAAACTGGAATCTTTCTCTACTATAAAAAGAGATTGTTATAAGGATAAAAGGACAAAAATCACATCATGAATGGTACAATAGGGACCTTTCCCTCATGAAAGAAAGGCTCCTTTGTCTAAATAAATTAGTTAAAATTCCAGTTGTGATAGACTATTAGAAAACTATCTAAACCTCAAAAATACTATAAAAAGGCTATAGTAAATGCAAAACTGTCTTACAATGCAAATAAAATAGAAAGAAGCAAAAATAAATGCAAGACTGCTTGGAACATCATTAAAGTAAACACTTCTAATTCAGGCCCCCAACAAAACTACAGATATCAGTTCCAAACAATTTCAACCAATTTTTGTTGACTCTGTAAAAGAAATAAAAGATAGCATCATCAAACCTCCAATAAATAAGTCTAAGCCTTGTCAAAAACCATCAAATTGAACAGATCAAACACTTTTACCCCTCAACAGATCTCAACTGAAGATATTACCAAAGCTATAAAAAGACTTAAAAATTCAGACAGTACAGATATTTTTAGTCTGTCCAACAACATCTTTAAAATTATTTACCAGGGCTTTCTATTTCCCTTAATTGGTTTGGTATAAATAAATGTCTTTTAGAAGGTACTTTTCCTGAAGAGCTAAAATTATCTCGAATATGTCCCATTTACAAAAAAGGCCCCAGAGACTACCAGAAAGCTATCGGACCGATTTTCAGTAGTACCGGTTTTATCTAAAATAATTGAAATAATTGTACATGATCAACTACTGGAATACCTAGAAGAAAATCACTACCTAAATCTCTCTCAGTTCGGTTTTAGAAGGGGGTAAAAAGCACTATCGATGCTGTTGACGCACTTATTAAGGACGTTATAAATGCTTTCGAAAAGAAGACCTTTGCTCAGTGCCACTTTGTGTGATCTGAGCAAGGCCTTTGATTGTGTAGATCATGGGGAACTCATATCTAAGCTCCATTACTATGGTATTACTGGGAAATCAGCACCCAATTTTTTAAATGCTACTTAACAAACCGGTAAACAAAGAGTTTGTGTCAGTGGAGAGTGGTCCAGTGAAATGGTGGTTCCAACTGGTGTACCACAGGGCTCGGTCCTGGACCTCTTTTATTTATTATTACAAATCAATGATCTTCCGAGTGCTGTCAAAGCTAAATCAATAATGTATGCAGATGACACAACTTTCCTTAATATTCACACTAACTTTGATAATTTGCAAGACCTTGTCAAAAAAACAATAGAAGATGCATCATTATGGTTCAGGTCAAACGGGTTTCTGTTAAATGAAGGTAAAACTCAGAATATACTATTTAGCTTAAAACAAACTCCGTTATTCAATGAAACAACAAATTTTGCCTACCAGTGTCAAATTTCTCGGGATCTTCATTGAAGATAGCCTAACTTGGAATTCACACATTGATTATGTCTCAAAGAGACTATCTAGAGAAATTTTTTTGCTAAGGCGAGTTTATGTCCTGTGTGCCTAATGATTATGTTTTTATCTTCATATTATGCATTTTTTCAATCAATTATAAGATATGGATTAATAATCTGGGGCAACAGTAGCAAAATAGGTGAAATCCTAATTCTACAAAAGAAGGCTATCCGAGTAATAACAAAAGCACAACCACTGGATCATTGCAAACCGCTTTTTGTCAGGCTTAAACTGTTAACGGTTATAAATTTGTACATATGTAGACCTGGTCTCCTATATCACTTAAAAAACACAACAAACCTAACCTTAAGAAGTGACCTGCACAGTTATAACACTAGAAACAAAAATAGTATCAATATAGCCCATTGTAGGCTAAGCAAAACACAGCAGAGTCATATTATCATATCTCAAAAGCTAGTGAATAAGGTAAAACATCTAGTGGATAGATACCCAGAAAAGGTCTTTTTTACAAAATTCTATGAGTGGCTATCCAAAAATCCTTTCTATAATTTACCAGAATTCCTTATCTTAAATGACATAACTTTTTAACACGCGAGCACACGCGCCCCTTTTGTGACGTCTCAGCACGCGCGACGGCAAATTGCTCACACAGCGTTTAGGTTACCCTAATGCCTTGGTTTACATATTTATTTTTGTGAAATTTTTTAAAAAAAATATTTGGTTCCTTTTGATTTTCTTAAGGTGTAGCTTTCATATATTATATCTATGATATTAGTTGAAAGAAAAATTGAATTCAAATCGTTTGTAAATGGCATAACTTAATACCATCATGAGGACACGCACCGTTAGCAAACTGCCGTACTTTGAAAAATCTCAAACATAACGCGGCATAACGCCCTGTTAGCAAACTGCCACTTTTATTGGGAAAAGGTTTGCGGGTAAAAAAATTATAATTCAATATTTCACAAGTAAAAAACATTTATTTTACATAAGTACAAAAGTATTACGAAATGTTTATTAATTGGAACGTGAAAGCACGCGTGTTAGCAAATTGCTCACGATTCACTGCACGACACACAAACACTTTGATTTACTCACTCCAATGGTCCGTGACCAACTGGCGAACGTCAAGGGCGTGTCCGAGGGAGGGGCAAGGAGGGATGAGCTGGCCGCATACCCCAACTCGCTCAGTAGCCCCAAAGATCTGCCCACATTTCTATTGGTGCGGCAATTTGCTAACGGGTGCGTGTGCTCGCGTGTTAATGACTGCGGCCCTTTGCATGGAGAATGGTCATATAGTAACTGTAAGATATTGTACTACCTACAGTATTTAATTTTTAATTTTATAACTAATGTAAATGTATAAAATAATACTAGTATTATGAATTCTTTGACTATGTCTAATAATGACTGTATTTTGACTTTGTCAATGCTTTAGTGTAATAAGACAAATAAAACGATTTGATTTGATTTTGATTTGAAGAGTAGTCGCGGAAGTACGAACGCTTCGAGAGTCCAGTAGACCGATCACGTACCGCACAAACGAAGTTCTTGAAGGTCTGGATGAGTAGCACAGAGTTAGAGAAAAGTAACAAAGTTAGAGGGAGTTAAAATTTAAAGCACACAAACTAATTGGTGAGTTGGAGAAAGAGACCACGCGAGAGAGGTGTTTGCACATCGAGAGCTTCTTGCGTTCTAAATGGAGAGAGAGAACACGAGAGAGAGGTTTGTACACATCAAGAGTATCTAGCGGTCTACGAGAGAGAGAGACCACGCGAGAGAGTTGTGTACACATCGAGAGTGCCGTGCTGTCTAGGCGAGAGAGAGACCACGCGAGAGAGTTGTGTACACATCGAGAGGTTTGTGCTGTCTTACACATTGAGACTAAGCGAGAGAGTTGCTTACACGTCGAGAGTTTCGTGCTGTCTAATGGGGCGAAAACGACGCCTCGCATCGCCTCAGGCAAGTGTAATTCTAGACCACTAATGAGAACTCGAGTTACGGGGTGGCGTGATGGTTATTCTGAGGGCAGATAACCCTCTCTCTCTCTTGGTTTCGGTGAGAATGTAAAATACCAAACTTCAATTCTTATAACTATAGAATATATGAAATATGTACACTTATCTTATTACCTAACAGAAAGACTGATAGAAAATTGTACTTCTATGTTGTGGAATTGATATAAATAAAGCGCCTCTTCAAGAATAACGAGAGGTTATTTAGGACAAAAAAGAATGTTTTTCAGATGCAACAAAGTAAGGATGTGATATTCAAGGATATTTCTTAGTTTCAAAACACCTAGCTGCTCAAAATAAGGAGTATCATGATCATATCACCGTAGGTTGAAAATGTAACTGATACAATAATTCTGTTTATGTTGCAGTCTCTCTAAAAGGTCAACAGTCATTGATTGAACCAACCTGTTTGATCATTGTCGACCTGTCAACAATTATTATTATTGTGGATTTAGAACTATAAATATATTAATATTATTTCAGTGCTTGGTTTATAATTGATTTTACATCCGAAATGGAAGCTTATTATATTTAACTGGTTAATTACACAAATTATCTTGAATGGTATAGCTTGAAATGTGCACTTTGACATTTTTAAATGATTGAATATGTTACTCTTCAAGCAAATGTATATTATTTATTTATTCAAAAAGTATGTGTTTCTATTTACAGGAATTAGCGGAGGTTGGCAAGCACATATGCTGAACCAAGTTATATACAAGTAGCCTTGACCCAGGCTGGCTCGTACATGCTTTTCAATCAAATTTGACCTGGTTGGAGCCGTTAAATATTTTACCCAAAGTAGTTAGTATGGATATGAACTCTTATGCCATGAAGGTAATATGAATACTAAAATATACTGTTATTATTACAGTAATAGCTCGCTAAGCTGACACCCAGTGGTTCGGCACTTTCAATTGTCCGGCAATAATCTTGATGGAACTACGTGACTTCAGTCTGAGTTTACTGCATTTAGTTCTGTATTTAAGTTGTAGGGCTGCTCGGAAGAGTTCTGGTACAGTTGGGAGAGATCGTGCCAAAGGTCACTGACGAGTGCCGACTCACCAAGCGCCTGCCATTTTGTGTCAGCTTCTTGTCTACCTCAGTCACTGCTAGCTATATTATCCAGTTGTTTACAGTGTAAACTACAATACTAAACGTATTTCATTGCATTTTTAACACGTTCGCGACGACTGCCATTTTGCCAATCTTTTTACTTCAGGTGTGCCTTTTACAAATGTTATGTCAAAAAACAGATTTTATATTTTTGTTGCAAAGCGTGTATTTTGATGAGGTACATAACATAAAATTGTTCCAAAATTAAAAAAATTTTTGGTGTGTATTTTTTTGCATTTTTTATCATGAGTTTCTAGTTGCCCACGTCGGCCTGTTGTAATAACATATTGTGTCTGGCCGTTGTGCGCCTTCAGAGGCTCATGCGGCTCTGTGCCCATACTGTCCTTAGATACTTCTCTTGTACTGTTACTAGACAGGAACAGTTGAATGTTCCTTTTGTTCTTCTTCTTGCCGTCATACTCAAACCTAAAGTAGCACGTGGTGGGAAGATTTGCTTTATGGACAGTTTATTTTGAGAAAATCTAGTTGCTTGGTTCAGTTTTTACTGTGCGTTTACTTGGTGGTTGAAAAATGAACGATATTGACAATAGGATGTCAATACAAGAAATAGGCTGTGTTATAAGAAACGTCAGAATTGACGGACTTTGAATACAATGGCAGTGAATATGTACCTTCAGATGAAGATATTAACAGTGACAATGGATCTTTTGACGATGAAGAACTTGTTGGGGTAGAATATCTAATTGTAAATAATGTATATAATGTAGATTATTGATAATGAATTGTTGATAATGAGATATCAATGATAATAATGATCTTCTGAATGTATATAATGGAAATAGGCGTGCAGTCCCAGCTCACACCAACACATGGGATGACTTCATACTAACAGCATGCCAGTATCCCTTTATTGGCAACACTGGTCTTAAATATGATTTTGACTTAACTAGCCCTATTGCAATATTTAATCAGCTTTTTACTGATGATATTTTAGATTTTATTGTTGAATAAATATTGTTTTACAAGTTGTCTCCTTTTGTCATCAGTAAATCAAAAATGCCAAGACCTTTTTAAAAGCTATTAAAAATTTGCCAGTAGTTTATGGAGCTCAGGTCAACGCATGGATGAGCTCAAATTTATTCAAGGATTGGTTTTTTCATCACTTTGTGCCATCTGTAAAAGACAATATAAAAAATGGTTTACCCGAAGATAGTAAAGTTATACTGTTGCTAGACAACTGCAGGGCTCACCCCTCAGCATCTGAATTGATCTCTTGGACATATTTATACTACTCAACTCCCAGCAAACGTACCCTCTTTAATCCAGCTAATTGACCAGGGAGGGATACAAAACTTTAAAAGTTATTACAGAGCTACTTTCCTTCAAAATTTAATAACTTCAAATTGTATGGTGGTTTGTTGACTTTCAAAATAAATTCAATGTAAAAGATGCTATTTTTGGAATAGCTTTAGCATGGAAAAAAGTCAAGCCCACAACTATTCAGAAGTCTTGGAGAAAACTTTGGTCGAAGGCTTATAATGGAGAAGACTGTACTGTTGCAGTCCATGACAAAGCCATTGTGCAGTTGGTCAAAAACTGTTCTCAGAACAAAAAAGGGAAGAGGAAGTTTTGGATTGGATCGATGTTGATTGCGAAGAGCCTGTTGTCGAAGAAATTAGTGATGAGCTGCTCACAGAAAGTGTGTTAGGGCCTCAGTCAGAGCCTCAGAATATGGGTGTCTAATCAGATGAAAAAAAGGGGCCTGACAATAATTCTACACCCCTGCCTACGTGGAGTGAAGCAAGTGTTGCTACTGATACATTTATAAGATTTACTGAATATAACAATTGTGAATACAGTGCTTCAGAACTTGTAGACTTGTGTGTATTACAAAATGAATTCTTAAAAAAGAAATCTGATTAAAAAAAGAGATATATTAGGTCATATTTTAAGTAAAGCTTATGTTAGCAATGTTATCCTACGTAGTCTGTAGATTAAACCTCTTTAGTAGTGCGTTTCTAGACAATAAATGTTTACGTTTCATGTTCATAGTTATATTTTGTGTTTTATTTGTCTCCTTTATTAACATTTACAGGTACAGTATCTGTTTTGTTACAGGCAATACTTTTTAATTTTTTTGAGTATTTAGAATGTATTTAGCGCTATTTGCATGCAACGCTCGGTAATCCGGCATTTTCGGTGATTCGACACCTTACGATCCCCAAATATGCCGGATTACCAAGCGTTTACTTATATAATATACTAGTTCTTACATAAAACATTACTGGCTACATTTGCTTTGACGAAATTACTAAAATTTTAATTTTAAAAACATTTTTGATTTCTAAAACATATTTAATAATACAGTAAATGATCATTTAAGTTTTTTTTATTTTATTAGCCACTTATATTTTTTCTTATATTATATTTTACTGCCTATGGCAGTGGCATTTTTAACATCCTATTCAAAAGTTGTTGAGGGACAACAGTCTAAACCACTAAGGCAAATTTTAAGTGGACCTCCTGTGATTTGAACCTGTGACCTTCTGCATTCGAAGCAGAACTGCTAACTACTGTCCGCGCAGAAATTATGGATACTCGAGTTCACGATACCATATCTCCGAAACGGTCCGTTCGATTTTAACGAAAGACCTATCAAATTAAAGGAAATATTGTCAATTTTTATACTACGAAGTTTCGATTTTTTACGTAGCTTTTTATAATTTATAAGACGGAAAAAGTGGAAAATATCGGCATTTTTCACAATCTTTTTGGAAATCTTAACTTAAGGCAATTATTACAAAATATCTATTAAACGTATCAGCTTCAAATTTTGATAGCTTGTATGAAGGTTACTTACAAACACTTTTGTAGAGTTTCATAATTTTAACGTTATTATTTTTTATATTCTTTTAAATTTTGTAAACCTTTGTTAACTTTGTTATCTTGGGTTTAAAATTCCCGCTCAAAACAGTGTTTTGACTATCAATTGATTGTATGAACGAAAAATATAGTGTCTACAGAATATGATGTAATAGTGATTTGTGATGAATTTATATTTGTTAAACTTTTTTATTCCCGCGCGAGGGGCTGGTACGCAGGGAAACGCGCCGGGGATGGCTCGGGTTCTCCCACAAAACGAGTGCGATGTTGCCGGAATGCTATAGAACGGGTTGGTGACTCAGACCAACCTTCCCTTAAACTAGCAAACTTCACCCTGTCATTAACCTCTGTGTGCACCGAACGGCAACATCGCACTCGTTTTGTGGGAGAACCCGCGCCATCCCCGGCGCGTTTCCCTGCGTACCAGCCCCTCGCGCGGGAATAAAAACGTTTAACAAATATAAATTCATCACAAATCACTATTACATCATATTCTGTAGACACTATATTTTTCGTTCATACAATCAATTGATAGTCAAAACACTGTTTTGAGCGGGAATTTTAAACCCAAGATAACAAAGTTAACAAAGGTTTACAAAATTTACAAGAACATAAAAAATAATAACGTTAAAATTATGAAACTCTACAAAAGTGTTTGTAAGTAACCTTCATACAAGCTATCAAAATTTGAAGCTGATACGTTTAATAGATATTTTGTAATAATTGCCTTAAGTTAAGATTTCCAAAAAGATTGTGAAAAATGCCGATATTTTCCACTTTTTCCGTCTTATAAATTATAAAAAGCTACGTAAAAAATCGAAACTTCGTAGTATAAAAATTGACAATATTTCCTTTAATTTGATAGGTCTTTCGTTAAAATCGAACGGACCGTTTCGGAGATATGGTATCGTGAACTCAAGTATCCATAATTTCTGCGCGGACAGTAACTACTAGGCTAGCAAGAGGCCTAGTAGTCATGAGAATAAGAATATCTGTTGATCAATAAGTACAGATACATTTTCATACAGTTCTAAATTAAACAAATTATAAAACTAAAATTTAGTATGGATAACTACTAATTGGACAGCAAACATTTTTTTCCCTTTAAAAATAAAAAAACCCAAATAAAAATT
>JAQJVL010009638.1:0-15342 GCA_035578905.1 Stictocephala bisonia | reverse complement strand
ATGCCCCAATGCAAATGGATGTAAAATAGATGTTTAATGCTGCAGGCATTCATTTGCGTCCTAGGTAAAAATGTAAACAATTGCTACTGGCCTTTGGTTTGGGCAAACAGACATCTAATCAATGAATTAAAACATAAAAGTTTCGCTTTTTTATGTATCATTAGGATTTTGCCACGGCGAACATGTTAATGATATTGGTTTGGGAAAAGATGACTGAATATTTTCTATTTAGTATATTAGAAGAGAAAGGACATCAGCAAACTTACCTAAGACAAGTCCACTACAGTAGTAGTAACAATAGAACAGACACGCTTTGTACAAATTGTCTGTGCCACTGGCACTCTCCTCAGACGAAGGGGGGGGGGGAGGGCTGGATGGATGGAGGGAGGGAGGGAGGGAGAGAGAGAGAGAGAGAGAGAGAGAGAGAGAGAGAGAGAGACACTTCTGAGGTGTTAGTGGACTTAGGTAAGTTTACTGTGCTTATGTCATGTCCTACCTCTCTTAATATACAGGGTGTCTATAAAAGAACTCCGGGGGTTTAAAAATTCATATATTAATAACTCTTACCTTACCTCCTTGGCCATTGAAACCCCAGTTGGTTTTTGGCCTCGCCAACAATGCCTCTCCATTCTGCTCTGTTCTTTGTTGCCTCAGGTGTAGTTCCCAATTTGTAAATATCTTTGAGGACCTGATCTCTCCATCTAAGTCTTGGCCTGCCAAGGGGTCTTCTACCGTCTGGGTTCGATCGTTCAATATAATTAATAATGGAGGTATTTTCTCGCCTCCACACATGTCCAGCCCACCTTAGTCTTCTACTTTTCACTAATGCTACTATATCTGGGTAAGTGTATAGTATCGTTGGTCAGTCAAGATAACAAAAATAATAATATTGATAATAGATAATAGTAAATAACAATTTTGTTAAACATTTGAATAGCCTATTATTTGTCAACTTGTTATCACTATTTATGTAACTTGCATACTCAGACATCACATTTAAAAAAAAATCTTTTTACCTCTACTTGCAGACGTTTTATATATATATTTTAATATTAAAAAAAAAAATAAATAAATCAGCATGGCTTATCAGTTGAATGATCTTGTTTTCGGAAAGGTAAAAGGATATCCTTACTGGCCTGGAAAAATAATAAATATTGACAATGAAACCTATAAAAATGTCACTAAATTTGAAGTTAAGTTTTTTGGTACACATGAAACGGCCAAACTAAGCAAAAATGATTTGTGTCACTATATGACTAACAAACTTAAATATACCTTGGAAAATGTCGCCTCAAAACATAAAGATATCTTTGATTTGGCTCTAAAAGAAATAGGAAAGGCATGGGAAAGCAATAAACCTCAAAACAAAAGTTTGTCTCTTATCGCTAAGCAAAGTAAAACTCCCAACAGTACGATGAGTTCTATAGGTGATGTAATTTCAAATGACTTGACACCATTGTCATCAAACTCTATTCAAGCTGAATCCACTCCAACTAGATCTAGAACTGAAACACTAAATTCCTCACCTGGTACAAGAGATGCTGCCGTAGGTACACCTGTTGAATTAGATTTAAATTTTAAAGTTCATGCCCTCACAGAAAAATGTATTTCACTTGAAATGTCTCTAATGGAGGAAAAAAAACGTGCATCCGAACTCACAGTGAATAAAAACAAAAGCGAAACACCACTTATTGAGGACTTTCACACACAGATATTAAAACAGCAGTTGAAAGAAACAAAAACCGAAAACGCTAATCTTTTAACAGCAATAGAGCTTCTTCGAAATGATTTTGAAAAACTTCAGAAAGAATTAGATGAATCCAACAAATTGAAGTGTCTTCACTGCTACCCTCCTCTGCATAATCCTTCATTGGATAACTCTTGGAAGTCTGCTAAAAAAGGTGCACAGCTCACCTGCAAGCATCAAGATGAGGGAAAAGTACAATGCTCAAACAGATTCTCTGCTTTAACCCATGACGTCCCATCAGAAAATCAGTTAAATAGTCCAAAAGTTTCGAAAACACACCAGCCTTACAAAACTAAGAATACAATTTTTTCTAAACATTCCAATCCAAAACATGATAGCAAAAAACTAAAATTAGTAATTCTATCAGACAGTCATGGCAAACATTTCAGCAATTTAATTGAACGAAAATCCCATTTTGATGTATGTTCTTATGTTCGGTCGGGGGCAAAATTCAACAAGGTAACTGAGGAGGTTATGGAACTGAGTAAAGATTTGGGAAAAAGAGACTTCTTATTGGTCATAGGTGGAACCAACGACATGGAAGCAACAAATACCACACAGCTGCTTGATGATGTGGACAGGGTCATAACCCACACCAACCATACTAACCTCATATTAGCTAGCATCCCAATGAGGCATGACAAACCCAGCCTGGACATAAAGATTAGCAGTTTCAACAATGAAATTGAAAAAGTTTCAGGAACTAGTGGCATAGACTTACTCCCCTTACACCTGCTTCCCCGACATTATTATACTCACCACGGCTTACATTTCAACAAGAGAGGCAAAGACAACATAGCTAGTTTGGTGGTAAACATGATTTTGAATAAGGCAAGGAACACTTCAGCACCAGTACTTTCCAAAAAGCCAGATGGAAGTGGTGTTAATGTGCTGGAAGAAGATATGTGTGAAGTAATTGATCGTCTTAAAAATGATCCCTCAGTGTGTTTCTCGCATACCATATCTGCTGACTTCACTAACCTTAAGCATATGTCAGCTGGAGTGGCAGAGGTATTCAGACGTAGATTTGGAAGACCTCAAGATGCTGACTATGTTGACACCAAACTGACTTTGCAAAAAGTGGAAAGCGGTGCATCTGTGTATAGTCTAGTAACTAAGAAAGACTACTTCGGGAAACCAACTGAAGTAGACTACAACACTGCCTTTACACAACTTATTCAAGATCTAAAGAAGAGAGGACTCAAGACCTTAATATGCTCTCCCATGGGCTGTGTAAGAGACCTAATCCAGCCTGGACTGTTTATTGAGAAGATTGTGGAGCTACAGCGTGAAACAAATGCTACTGTGTACATTGTGTCACGTGACCAAGATCCTAAGAGAGTGCTAAGATGTGGTCTCACTCATGCAGAGCTTCTAGAAAAACTTCGAGAGCTGCTTGCAACCCACAATGCAACACTGACAGCCAAACCAACCAATCCCTCATCACCTCATCTTGATCGACCAATAGCTCTAGGAGAAACCAGTGGCAATACAACTCTTCCACACTCTTCTGCACTTTCAAAAACATTCAGCTCACCATCCTTATCTGGCTTCCCATCCCCAACTACTCCAACTACATTCAAACCTAACACATTTTCCTGTTCTTCACCTTCTTCCAACCAAAAAAACCTATCACCAAACAAAGTTATAAATCTAATATAACAATAGAAAACTTCTGTTTCATGTGTAATGGTTATCACAATTTTAATTCTGTACACGATTTTATAAATACAAATATTAATCACTGGCCAATATGTAATAGTGCTAAATACGATAATACATTTTCTTGGCTTTTGCATTTAAACATTCAAGGTGGATTAATAGAAAAAAATAAAAAAAATGATTTAGAGATAATTTAAAAAAAATCAAACATATCAGTAGTCTGCCTGAATGAGCACTGGTTAAAAAGTGAAAATGTTCATCTGTTAAATAGTATACCGAACTACAATCTTGCTAGTTTTTACTGTAGAGGAGAAGGCACAACCCGAGGTGGTTCTTGCATTCTTGTTAAAGACAGTTTGGAATACAGATTGAGGGATGATTTGTGTACGTCTAGTGAGGAGTCGGTTTTCGAGGCTTGTTGCATTGAAGTCTTAACTCTAAATGTGATTGTTATTTCTATTTATAGAACTCCGAATGAAGCAAATTTAAGATATTTTCTGTTTAAGTTTGAGGAGTTGTTAAAATGTTTGACTAAAGTAAGAAACTCTGAGAATATTTATATAGCTTCTGATTTTAATATAGATATTATGGATAACTGTTGCAATCCTCAACACAAATTGGATTTCCTTTCCTTAATAGAACAATATGGTTTTAAAACTAATTTTTCCACTCCTACTAGGGTTACAAAAAATTCACAGACTTGTATTGATAATATTTTGACATTAAAATTAAAATCTCAGACTGCAACTGCATTAATGAATTTAGAGCTTGGAATCTCAGACCACAGGGCGCTTTTTATTAATTTGACAGAAAACTTGAACTTAAATAAAAAAACCGGTGAACAAAAAAGTAAGAGACGATTATTTTCAAACAAAAATATTGCCAATTTTATTAATGTTGTTAAAGAAATTAATTGGGAAGTATCAGATAGGAATGATTATGAGACAAATAATTCAAATTTCTTTGGTTGTTTCTTGAATGCATTTGAGGAAGCATTTCCTTTAAAGTTCTATACTAAAAAGAATTCCCAAAAATACAAGACGTGGATCACAAAGGTATAAAAGTATCTAGTATTAAAAAACGTGAGCTGAGTAGAATGGTGAAGCATTCCAGTGATGAAAGCTTTATTAATTATGTAAAACAATATAAGAAAATGTTCAAAAAAGTCTGTAATGCATCAAAAAAACTTACTAATAACAAATTTATAGCCAATTCAGAGGATAAAAGCAAAGCAGCTTGGAATATTGTCAAATCCGAATTAGGTTGTAAGAAAAATGAATCAAAGTTTTCGGATATTAGGGTAGCTGATAAATGTTTAATAAATAACCCTCTAGATATAGCAAACTTTTTCAATAACAAATTTATTAATATTTCAGACGAAATTGAACTGTACCCTTGTGCTCACAAGGCTCTGAAACTTGTAGAATTCTCAAATGCAAATCGCGAGTATTCAGAGTTTAGTTTTCTAAATATTAGTGAAAAGGATGTGCTAAAATGTATAAAATCATTAAAAAGTAAAAAATCAGCAGGTTGGGATGGCGTTCCAGTTGATTTGATGATGAAAGTCTCATGTTTTATAGCTAAACCATTAGCTACTATTGTTAACCAATCCTTTCAAAATGCCTCTTTTCCTTATCATTTAAAATTCGCAGAGGTGAAACCTATTCATAATAAGGGAGAAAGAGTAAATCCCGATAATTATAGACCAGTTTCAGTTCTGCCATCTTTATCTAAAATTTTTGAAAAATTAGCCTTATATCAAATTTCAGCTTTTTTAGAAAAGAATAATATTTTGGCTCCAGAACAGTTTGGATTTAGAAGAGGGATGAGTACAATGACTGCATTATCTAAATTTATTGATGAAGTGTCGGGGGCCTTGGATGGGTCTCAGAGCACACTCGGTGTGTTTTGTGATCTATCTAAGGCTTTCGACTGTGTTAGTCATGACATACTCATTGAAAAGTTGAACTGGTACAAATTTTCTAACAAATCTATAGCTTGGATCCAATCTTATCTATCAAATCGTTATCAAAGAACAGTTATATGCAGAAACAATGTTAAATTTAAATCACAATGGGAGCTGCTAAAAGTGGGTGTGCCGCAAGGTTCAATATTAGGACCTCTTTTGTTCCTTTTATACATAAACGACCTTCCTGCAAACGTATCAAACAATATAATACTCTATGCAGATGATACAACTGCAGTTGTTAAATCTAAAAACAACGAAGAACTGATGATTAAAATTGTTGAAACAATAACTGAATTAAGAACATGGTTTGAGGCAAATGGACTAAAACTAAACCAAGAAAAAACCCAATTGGTTAAATTCTGCACTCCCCAATCAAGAATTAATTTGATTAATGATTTGGAATTAGAGAACCAGAAATTTTCTATTAGTATTAGTACTAAATTTTTGGGCTTGGAACTTGATTCACACTTAAATTGGTCTATATGCATTCAAACAGTTTTAAGAAGATTAAATTCAGCTTGTTTTCAAATGCTTATTTTGAGACATACAATAGATTTAAAAACACGTTTAATGATTTATTATGCTTACTTTTATTCTATCCTACAATATGGTATTGAGTTCTGGGGATTTTCATCTAATATAGATAAAGTCCTTAAAATCCAGAAAAAAATTCTTAGAATAATGACTTTTTCATCATGGAAAACTTCATGCAAACCTATTTTTCAAAAATTACAAATGTTGACCGTACCAAATTTAATAATTTTCAAAACACTGCTATCTGTACAATCTAACTATGACAGCCTTTTTAATGAAAACACTCAGCACGATTATAACACTAGATATAAAACAAACTTTCAGTACCCCAGGCATAATTTAAAACTGGCAGAAAAAACACCAGCCTATATGGGGAGGAAGTTTTTTAACAAATTACCTCCAAATATCAAAGCATCAGTATGTTCAAATGCATTCAGAGACAACATTAAGGACCTGTTACTAAGTAAAACATACTACAAAGTCAGTGAGTTTTTGAATGACGCTTTTTGACTGTATTGCTGTTTGTATTTTTTTTATTTTTATGTTTGACTAGGACTATAAGTTTTAGCCAATGATAAAATATCAGCTCTATTGCCTGTTTATTAGTTGGTCATTATTTATATTATTTGACCAGGTAAAGTAGTTTCATTGACAATGTCATCTGTTTTATAGCTGTGCTATAACTTGTAACGTTATATGACAATAAAGATTGATTTATTGATTGTATATTTCTCTTAATTCTCTGTTCTTTCTTATTCTCCATACATCTCCTTCGCATACTGGACCAAACACTTTTCTTAATACTCTATTTTCAAATACAATAAGCTTCTTCTCATATTCCTTTGTCAGTGACCATGTTTCAGCTCCATATAGTAACACAGGGAGGACTAGTGTATGGTAGATTTTGATCTTAGTTTTCCTAGACAATATTTTGGATTTAAGTAATTTCTCTACTGCCCAATAGGTCTTAGAGGCTAAGACTAGTCTATTTTGAATTTCGTTTTCCTCTTTTATGTTTTGTGCTAGCTTTATGCCAAGGTATTTAAACTCTTCGACTTTTTCAAATTCCCACTTGTCCACTTTAATATTTTGTATTCTATTCATTCCCTGTCTTCTGGTTATATGCATATATTTTGTCTTATCCTGGTTTATTTCTAATCCCACCTTTCTGGTTTCTTGAATGAGCACTTTTGCTAAATTTTCCAGATCTGTTCTACTTTCAGCAAGAAGAGCAACGTCATCCGCAAAAGCTAATACATTTACTTTTGATCCAACATAGATCCCAGCTCTTAAATCTTTTGTCTTCCTGAGTGCATCTTCTAAGACTAGGTTAAAGAGTAGAGGGGATATCCCATCACCTTGACGAACTCCTGTATTAACTTCAAAGTCCTCTGTATATTCTCCATTTACCTTCACTTTACATCTTGATTTATCAATACATATTTGTGTCAATTTTATAAGCTTATCTGGGATGCCAAACATTTGCATTTTTTCATACATTTTCATCCTATTTATGCTGTCATACGCTTTTTGAAAATCTATAAATAATAGGTGAACATCCTTATTAAACTCCCAATATTTTGAGAGAGATTGTTTTATGGCAAATATTTGGTCTATAGTAGAGCGACCTTGAACAAATCCTGCTTGGTGGTCTTTAATATTTTCTTCTATATACTCTTTCAGTCTATTTAAGAGGATTTTTGATAGTACTTTATATGCTGAACTTAGAATAGAAATACCTCTATAATTTTTGCACTCTGTCTTATCACCCTTTTTGAAAATAGGTGTTATTAGTGCTTCGTTCCAATCATTGGGTATTGTTTCTTTTCTCCACACTTCTAATATTAATCTATGCATACAACTTAATAGCTCTCTTCCACCAATTTTGAATATTTCAGCCGGATGCCATCATTTCCTGGGGCTTTATTGTTGTTTAGTTGTCTTACGCTTTCTTCCACCTCTTTAAGCGATGGTTCATCTACTTTTGGATGCACATGTTGGAAAATTAATTTATTTTCATCTTCTGCTCCTTCTTCTTCGTCAGGTCTTTTATCAGCATTCAGTAGTTGCTCAAAATATTGTTTCCATATGTTAAGAACATTTTTTCTGTCGCAAGTCAGGTTTCCATTTTTATCTTTGATGCTGTCTGTTTTTGGGATGTATCCCTTCTTAAAAAATCTTATTGATCTGAAAAATTCCCTTGCGTTGTTATGAGTACTGTCCTCCTCTGCTTTTCTCAGTTGGTCTGTGATATATTTACGTTTCTTCGTTCTTAGTTTTCTAACTACCTGTTTGTTGAGTTCTTTGTACTCCTCCCTATTTTCATTACAGTTGTTTTTGAGAACATCATTTTTCTTTTTCTTCCTCAACTCTATTAAATCTTCGCAACTGTTGGTGAACCAAAGTTTGTTCTTCTGTTTCCTTTGTTTTGGTTTTAGTTCTTCCTTCGAAACTTCTGTAATAATTTCTTTAATTTTCCCCCAATACTCGTTTACATCATTAATTTCAACAGTCTGTTCTTGTAGTACCTGAAATCTGTTTGTTAGTTTAAGTTCCACCTTCTTTTGATTTTCTATGTTTTTCAGTTTTGATGTGTCCCACCCTACTTCCACTCTATCTTTTTCTCGTTTTTCCCATTTCAGTTTTTGTCTTATATTAACGAGTACTAAGTTATGGTCAGTCCCACATTCAGCACCTCTTAGGCTTCTCACATCCAATATGTGTGTTTTATGTCTCTTGTCTATTAACACATGATCAATTTGGTTTCTCGTTCTTCCATCAGGCGATACCCATGTCTCTTTGTGTATGTTTTTATGTGGGAATGAGGTGCTGCTAATGTAGAGATTGTTTGCACATGCGAGACTGAGAAGTCTTATTCCGTTGTCATTGGACATGTCATGTAGACTCTCTTTTCCTGCATAATCTCTCCAAATATCTTCCTTTCCGACTTTAGCATTGGCATCACCCAATGTAATTTTTATATCATAATTAGGGATGTCATATATCATTTCTTCTAACTGTCCATAAAATTCATCTTTGGTTTCATCTTCTTTATCCTCAGTTGGAGCATACATATTTATCACAGTCATGTTCTTAAATCTACATCTTAGTCTAATCAGGCACAGCCTTTCATTCACAGCCTCAAATTTATTTAGAGCTTCCAACAGAGTTTTTTTAATAGCAAATCCAGTTCCTGCTTGGTGTATTCCATCATCTCTTCCGCTGTAGTATATAGAATATTTTCCAGAGTTAATTATACCACTAAAGGGCCATCTTGTTTCTTGGAGAGCCACTATGTCCAAGTTGTATCTTTCTAGTTCATTGCATACAATATTGACTGCTCCTGGAATAGCAAGCGAGCGAATGTTCCAAGTTCCAAATCTTAAGTCCGTTGAGCGAATCCTATGTCGTTTTCCATTTAATCCGGTCTTTTCCGAGGCATTTTGTTGACGGTTCGTAACCGGAAGATTTTTACAAGGTAAGGTGGTTAGCCCTATGCTCAACCCCCAATATGAATGGAGGACCGCACCTACTTATGGTCAGCGGGTCCAATGGACCTAACCGGGAGAAATGCTATGCATAACTCCCGACCTCTCCCCTATCCGCCACCCAGGGGACGCTCCGTATACGCCAAAGTAGGATGGCGCACGGATATATTAATAACTATAGAAGATAAAACAATGTTTATAATTTGTTCGAAACGATTAGCTAATCAAGTTTTACTCATACCAATAGGGAATGTTTTCTTCAACAGTTGGCAACTCTGCGTAGCTTTGACCTTGAAACAACGTCTCGGCAGAGAGTGACTCAGTGCCGTCTGGACTGCCGCGCTATGGCGACGCCGCAACAAAAGGCTCAGTGCGTTATTTGGCTTATAGAAACTAATTCTGTTGTTATGGTACAAAGAAACTTTCGACGTAATTACGGTGTTGATCCGCCTACGGACAAAACAATTCGTCAATGGTTAAGTTCTTTCAAGGAAACCGGAAGTGTTTTAAAACAAAAGTCACCGGGTAGGCGTGTGTCACAAGTGAATGTGGACAGAATCCGCACTTCATGCCTTCGAAGCCCTAAGAAATCGATAACAAGGCGCAGTCTGGAGTTGGGATTACCGAGATCAACGGTTCATAAGGTAGTTCATAAAAGACTTCGTTTAACTGCTTACAAGATTCAACTGTTACACCACATTAAACCAGCAGACAAGATTAAGAGATTTGACTTTGCTGTTTCTATGCTGGACAAAATTGAAGAAAATAATAATTTCTTAAAAACTGTTATTTTCACTGGTGAAGCTACTTTTCATGTGAACGGGACTGTAAACAGGCATAATTGTAGAATTTGGGGTTCAGAGCCGCCCCATGAGTTTATTCAGTATGAACGTGACACGCCTAAAGTGAATGTTTGGTGTGGTCTTATGCATGATAGAGTCATAGGTCCTTTCATTTTTGTTGAAAGAACTATCAATGGTGATGTCTATTGTGACATGTTGGAGGAATATGTTTTTCCTCAGTTAGATGATATTGAGGCGGAGAAAGGTTTAGTCCACTTCCAACAAGATGGGGCACCGCCACACTTCAGTATGCGTGTGCGTGAGGCACTTAACTCGACTCAGCAACAGATGGATTGGAAGGGAAGGACCTATTCCATGGCCTCCAAGGAGCCCTGACATGACTCCGTTGGACTTTTTCTTCTGGGGGCATATCAAGAACCTTGTGTATGGATAGAAAATCCGAGATGTTGGCCATCTCAGGGAACGAATAATCAATTGCGGGCAACCGTGCCCCTAGACATGCTGGCCAGGACATGGGAAGAGATTGAATATCGTTATGATGTGTGCCGTGCCACTAACGGGGCTCATATTGAACTGTATTAATATGTAAAAAAAACTTGACATTAATACCTTTTTAATAATGTATAAAACATTTATATTCCTTTTTTCCTTCATTAAAATATTATACTTCAAAACCCCGGAGTTCTTTTATAGACACCCTGTACTGATTCCTGGTCTAGTTCTCTTTAACCTAACCAGATCATTTTCTATGGAATTGTTGGGAAAACTGTAAAAAGACCATATTGTTAAAAAGTAATATTTATTTCATCAGCAACATTGCTCATAGGGATATAATAAAAAAGTAATAAAATACATAAATCACAAATTACAGGTACACTAGATTCTAGGTTATAAGTATATTTATCCGTCTAGGTGTTTTTTCTTAAATTCTTCAACACTCTTGTTTCTTTTATCCATTGAATCCTGAAACATGAGACATTTTAACTAGATACGTAGATTGTCAAAGCACAGTCTAATAACATAAAGTCACAACACTTCCATTACTCCGGTGTGGAGCTAGCGCTCCAAGTAGCCGGACTGCACAACTACACCCCACTACCGTTGTATTGCATTGTGTCATATAAAGAAGTGGAATAGTAACAAAAGAAAAAGTGCCATGACAGATGATAGACATAAGTTATTTGACATTAAGTAAATTGTGCCTAAATGCGCACTACTCTACTCCCGCCTCTAAGAGTACTAGCATTGTGCTTATCAATAATTTTTAACGGAGTGTTAAGACTACGTGTTATTAGACGGTGATCATAGCATTATTTATGGTACAAAAAGCTATATTTATGTTTATTTAAAAAATATTTTAAAATTCTATTTTAGTTTTTATAAAAACATTATTCAAAGTAGAGATTTAGAAATATTTAAATATATGCCATCTAATGTCTGAATGTCAATAACTCTTTTTTTATATTAGATTTTTACTTGTTATAAATCAATATTACATGGGATTTAGGTAATACAATGATGGTAAAATTATTTCATTCGAGCAGTATTTGAGTATTTTTTAAATGATTAAAAAAAACCTTGTAAAGCGCCTAAACATTGGCTTGCCACCACAGAAAATGTAACAACCAGTTCTAGGGTTAAATTCAAGGAAAATACAATGAAATCAGAGAGTATTGTATAAGTATTATGTAAATACTAAATAAAATATTTTACCTTAATAATTGAAAAAGCTTCTTTATTTATTGCTCGTTCTCCTTCCAATAAGAGTTTAATTTTTTGGTTTATTAACTCCTTCTCATATTCCAGTTTTTGTAACCTGAAAAAAATATTCAATAAATAATAAAATAGATACAAGACCCATTGAATTATGTTACATGTTTCTTCAAATAAAGAAACCTAAAACTATTCTGAAGATAAATTTGAATGTAACAAATTTAACCCTAGATAAGTATCGCATATGACTATGACGCTAAGGGTATCGATACCTAAATTTTACATCTGATGTATGGACAAACATATGCCATGTTAAAAAATATAAATTAATCACACAATTTAACTTGGACCTAAACCGTGAAATACTTAATCAACTTAGTATTGACACAATAGATCAAACTATCCGAAACCTTTGTGGTCTTATATTTACGAGGCGTGTTTTTAAAGTAAGTACCGTTTTGGAATCCCGCCTCTGTAGCGCTGCAGTCGGCGTCCAGCGCATGAGTGCTAGATCTTTTGGCAGGCCACAGCCACTGTTACGGACCCATTTCACTGTATTTAAGGTCGCTTAAGACTGTTTAAAATTCCTCCTCTGATTAAAAATGCCGCCAACTGTAAAGTACATGTTGTGGTAAGTTTTCATAACGATAAAGGCATGAAAGCAGCTGACATTCATCGAGAGATCTGTGAAGTTTATTGAGAAAACAGAATGAGTGATGGGATGGTATGGAAATGGGTGAGAGCTTTTAAGGGTGTGCGAATGTGCATGATGATGAACGAAGTCGGAAACCTTCACTCATTACAGATGACTTGGTGCAAAAGGTTGATGAAAAAAGTCAGAGAAAACAGACGCTTTACAAATGCATCATTATGTAGTGTGTCTTCAAGTGTCAAGAAGTGACATTATTGAAATTGTGACAGACCGTTTGAAGTACAGAACGTTATGCTTACGGTAGGTTCCCAAAATGCTGATGGAGAATCACAAAAACAAACGTTTGATGAGAATCACACAAAAAAATGTTTAACCAGTTCTCTCACATTCCTAGACCATTAGAATCGTGATGGTTATGATTTGTAAAACCAAATTTATTGTCACTGTGACAGACTCACAATGAGTATCAGCTGCTTCCACACCCTTAGTGTTATGAAAATGTACACAGTGCATAATTTACAGTCTGCAGCATTTTTAACCGGAGGAGGAATTTTAAACAGTCGTAAGTGACCTTAAATACAATCGATTGGATCCGTAGTGGCGGTTGTGGCTTGCCAATAGATAGTAGTACCCAGCATGCATGCGCTGAACGCCGACCGCAGCGCTACAGCGGTGGGATTCCAAAATGGTACTTACTTTAAAAACACGCCTCGTATACAGATTCAAAAATCTCCAGTGGGTTCTGTAGTTTTTTCGGAACTATTTTCAAATTATCAAACACTTGATTCATTTAAAACTGCCTTGGACGGTGAAATAGCTGCAATTAGTTCATGAATATGTACAATATATAAACATTGTCTTCTTTTATGACTCTAAATCAGCAATTAAAGCGATTTGTAATGACACAAAGATAGAATCAAAAGAACTCATGGAATGCAGAAAACTTGTTAAAAATTTAAATGATCAAAATATCAATTTTATTTTCCAATTCATTCCTTCACACTGTAATATCATAGGAAATGAATTAGCTGACAAACTAGCTAAACAAGGAGCAACAGAAAATCTACCCTATCAAAACAATACAACTACTTTCTATCAAGCAAAGAGGTTCAAGGTTTAATCATGTTGCTGTTACATCTGGCGCATGAAATAGATGGCAAGGAAATCTGTTTGTTGAACAAAGACATGTATTTTGGCCACCGGCAGTGTACACTTAATTTAATACAACGTTCACATTTAATAAGTTTGCGATAATGATTATTTCTTATAAAGTGTATTTTTGCGTTTTATGTAAAACAACTAAAACCTTTCATTTTATGGATAGTTACATGAATTCAGGTAAGAAAAAATACTTTAATATCATTATATTTCTACAGAAAATCGTGGTCGTAAAGTAGAAAAGACCCCAGTGACCACCAAAACAAAAGGTAGCCAATAATTCTCAAATATTAGTTATTTAATTTGCAAAAGATCTCTTTAAAAATTGATGCAAACATTTGCAAATAGTCAATGTAGGGCATCATCACTATACTTCAAATCCACATGTTTAATAGATCTATAAATAAGATTTCATATTCCTAATTTACTCTCGAATTACTTTCATAAGTAGTATCCGACTTATGGTAAACTGGCGAAGAGCGCACGTCCCCCGCCACATACTATCATATGTTCTTAGTACAGTCACTGCTAGAAGCATGGATCTGTCATAACGACAATGATCCCACTTACCACAGTGTTTACATTGGATCTTCTATTGTGTTGTTTAATCAATTGAGTTATAATTGATATATTCTTAATGGTTTAAATACTAGAGTAATTGTCAGTTTCATCAACCTTAGATAAATTTATTCTAGCCACAGTTAAAATATTTTACCATCTCTGATTTAAAGGCTTCACTGCTGGTGTCCGCACAGTACAGACACATATTTTTCTTGTTGTATATTATGTTTTTGTCCATATGGAAGAATTTTAGAACCTAATTGTTAGCAAAAAATGTTTCTTGAAATTTTAATGAGTTACTATGGGAATAGTGGCAAAATCAGAGAGTTTATCGACAAATAGAAGAGTTGTTATATCTACCTTTCTAATTATGGTGTCTGTGGTTTTTTCACCCTAGACTAATAAATATAGATAGAATAAGATTAACAACCATGTGTTTAGCTACAAATCTTTCGTCAACCTGCTACTCTATATAGGTTTAAAGCAGAAAAAATGTTTTCAAACTTTTTCCTTTTGTACATATATAATTAATTAAGTATTAATAAGTTAACCAGTAAGGTCACTTTTAGTATTACATTTATTTTGTTATACGTAGAACTTGTTACTTTTCAAACTTACTTAATCTTTTTCTCTTCAAGCTTTGCCGGATCAAATTGAGCCGTCTCTTCAACAATTTCTTTTGCCATTTTCTGGTAACGATTAGCTTCTTCTCTCAACTTATGTGATTCCTAAAAGAGAATGTGTTAAAAATATTGAGAAGTTGAAGTGATTGTAAGAAACAAACATTTTAAATATAATTTAAACAATCCAATTTGTTGCAATTTTTGTAAAAAAGAACATGAGACACAAACAAGATGGGAATTTCAAGTGCAAGTGGCAAACTAACGTTGGTTGCTGTCTTTTTTCATTTACTTTCTTTATTGATGCAGCATTAAATAAATAACAAATGTGATGGATCGACTTTTCGTCAAGAGCACCACAATCTTTAACTTCATATAAATTTAAATGTAACAGACATTTACTATTTATAATTAGTATGTTCCATTACTTATTAG
>JAQJVL010009637.1:0-15343 GCA_035578905.1 Stictocephala bisonia | reverse complement strand
CTTAAAGAATGATGTATGTTTGTTAATAACATGACAGAGTCAATAATGGTTGGTTGAGGTTGGTAGAAAATAATACAGTAAGGCAGATTTGCAACTCCCTGGTTGATAGGCTTAGAATTAATTATATTAGGATACGCCTCACGCAGGCAGTATTAACAAGCTTTGTAAACTCGTAAAGTGGCTGTTAAATAAGTAACAATTTATTTTAAATAGTAGTTTCAAAAATAAACAATAATATATGATTAAATGACGTTCAAACACCAATCTCTGGTTAAAAGTCATTATTATTTTGTAATGAGTAAATTTTAATTTGAACTAATAACACAGAGTAACAAAAATTTTTTTTTGTTTGGTGAATGAGATTTTAAAGTTGTTTTTTATTTGGTGCTGATTTCAAATATGAAACCCGTTTTTCCCTATCAGCTCCACTCTTTTAGATTTTGTATTTTCAATTGTTATCCTGTTAATATTGGGTAATGTTTATAGCGTTATGAAAATTTGTAAAGATTTTGTTTACTATATTTTGTGTCCTCTATGTTTTGCACATTACACTGTCTACTGTAAACAACAGTAATGCTGTTTTCTTAATAACTTAAACAAACAAATTAATTACTGTAAACAAATAATGCTCATTTCTTCTTCTTCCTACTATTCATTTCTTTACTTCAACATAACCTCAAAACAGTGATTCAGTACATTTATGTTGTGAAGCAATGAGTTCTAGCCGTAAAAGTTGCATTAATCACCCTGATGTATTTTGTTATATCTGTGGTGAGTACACATCACAAGAAAATCGGAAAACTATAACTGATTTTGTGAAACGTGCGTATATAGGATATTTTGGAGTTAATCTTGGTGACCAAGATAAAACGTGGGCTCCACATGTCGTTTGTAAAACTTGTACAGAACATTTACGTCAATGGACTGCAGGCAAAAGGAGATGTTTAAAGTTTGGCATTCCCATGGTTTGGAGAGAACCCAAGAACCACTATGATGACTGCTACTTTTGTGTTGTGAACATTAACGGTATAAATCGGAACAACCGCAGTAAATGGACTTATCCTAATCTGGAATCTGCTAGAAGACCTGTTTCACATTCAGATGAAATACCGATCCCTACATATCATCAGCTACCAGAGCTCTCAGATGATGAATCAGATCATTCTGACACGCCTTGTGAACCAGATAAAGGTAAGGATAGTGACTATGAGGAGGAATCAAACAGTCCTCAACGTTTTGATCAAAAAGAGTTGAGTGATCTTGTTCGAGATCTGAGCCTATCAAAGGAAGCTGCTGAACTCTTAGCTTCTAGAATAAATGAAAACAATCTGCTTGAACAAGGGACAACAATTAAATTTTATCGGTCTAGAGAAAAATATTTGCTTCCCTTTTTTTCTGAAGAAAATAAACTTGTGTTCTGTAATGATGTTAAAGGGCTTCTTACAAAAATGGGTCTAGCTAAGTATATTCCAAGTGACTGGCGCCTTTTTATTGACAGTTTCAAACGCAGTTTAAAGTGTCTACTTTTGCATAATGGCAACAAATTTGGATCAATTCCTATTGCTCATTCCACCAAACTAAAAGAAGAATATAACAACATAGCTCTAGTAATTGAGAAAATAATGTATAAAGATCACGGGTGGGTCATTTGTGTGGACTTAAAGATGGTAAACTTTCTTCTTGGTCAGCAAGGTGGCTACACAAAATATCCTTGTTTCTTGTGTCTTTGGGATAGCAGGGATAAACAAAACCATTGGACAAAAAGGGAATGGCCTAATAGGGAGCACATGGTTGTCGGAGAAAAAAATGTTATCCGTGAATCTTTAGTTGAAAGAAACAAAATAATCTTGCCCCCTTTGCACATAAAGCTAGGCCTGATGAAACAGTTTGTGAAGGCTCTCAATCAGGATGGTCAATGCTTTCTGGACATATGTCAAAAGATGACTGCACTTAGTATTGAAAAAATAAAAGCTGGAATTTTTTATGGCCCACAAATTAGACAACTTATGAACGATCCTCTTTTCGAACGATCGATGAACGAAGAAGAACAAAGTGCGTTGTCATCATTTGTTCTCGTAATCAAAGGTTTTTTGGGCAACTATAAAGCTGATAACTATGAACAGCTTGTAAACAATATGCTTGATAATTTCAATTACTTACGATGCAACATGAACATAAAGCTGCATTACCTTCACAGTCACTTGGACCGTTTTCCTGAAAATCTTGGTGATTTCAGTGAGGAACAGGGGGAGAGATTTCATCAAGACATAAAAACCATGGAAGATAGGTATCAAGGAAGATGGAATTCCCATATGATGCCAGACTATTGTTGGAATTTACAGGGAAACTGCCCTAACAAAATTCATTCAAGACTGTCGAAGAAAAGGAGCTTTATTTAGACATTTTTGGTATCTTGACCAAGTTAAACACACACACACACACACACACACACACACACACACACACACACACACACACACACACACACACACACACACACACACACACACACACACACACACACACACACACACACACACACACACACACACACACACACACACACACACACACACACACATATATATATATATATATATATATATATATATATATATTATTTGAATCCTTTCCCTTTAATATTGTATATCAGTTGAATAAATATAAAATAAATTACATAAATAAGTGAAAATATGTTTTTTTTCTTCTTACCTTTAACTGAATGTTAACAATAAAACGCAAACTTAAATAGCACGTAGCAAAAAATTAAAGCTCCTGGGTAAAAACTAATGCCAAATTTGAACTCAGCACACTGAATTCATAAAGAAACAGCTTCAAAAACTTTGGCACCAAATTATGTGTTGGGCTGTGTAATTTATACAATATTTAATTTAATAGAACACATATTGGTATATTAACTGAATTTAAATGAAACAAAACCTAAGAATAACATTATTTAATTGAAACTAAATTTGACATAATTTGAAATGAAATTATAAATAAATATACTCTTTGATCTGAAATAACTTTTTCGTAAAAAGTTCTAATATACTCCATAAGAATTTAGGTTTATGTCGAACAAAACTTAACATGAGTGGGAAATAAAACAGCTGTTTGTGCGTGAACTAAAAATATTGCCAATATGCTATATTTTATGACCTCAGGGTCATCCTTCTGACCTCAGATTGCATTTTTGTTTTGTACAAACAAAGACCTTTAAAATGAGGTATAACTCGAGGCCTACATTTAACATTTTTAAGACTTCCTTCATGGGACATCCCCTTGCTAAGCGAAAAACAAGTAATATATGTCTAAATGTTTAATATAGGGACATGTACATAACTACAAAGTGTCATTACGTTTCTGTCAATGGTTTTAAAATTAATAAATATATTCCATACTTTGTCCAATCCTGTATACAACACTGAATACTAACTACAATGTATCTTAATTCTGAAACAAACAGCAGAAACAGTTTCAGTACGAGCCTAACTGTTTACTTAGTGCCCTTTTCGTATTTCGGCACTTTTTCCTAGTAGATTTTGAAACTATTACGATAAAAGAGGTCTTATTTGAAAATCACAACATCCACTTGTTCGCTAATTAAGGGTGGCCGGAAGGAGAGTAAACAGCTCTATAGTCGTGCGTGTGTGGTAGTAAGGGTCTTTAATCAGCCAGCGGCCATGGCTGAAGGAAAATACTTGTTTGTATGTTTAATAGTTGACTTGGCAGTTTGGAAGACAATTACATTAAAACAAAGAAAAAGTACTGAGAGCGCCGTGAAGTTTTTAAATGTAGGCAACATGAACTCTGTACCCGAATTGCTTTCCTCAACGGAAGGCGCTCGCCACTCAACACAAGACTTCTGGAGACAACCCTCTACATAATCATTACGCTGGAGACACACACGGCGTTGTTTCCACGGACTATTTACTAACCATTGGAACAGTCCACCAGAATCTTACATAAGAATTCTTCTTCGGTATAATGTTTCACTTTACCAAATTTCCTTTTCTGTAGCGTCAATAGTTAGGTAGCTAAGAATTTATGTAGAAAATTCTTTCCAAAGGTGATTTAGAAAATATATTTTAGGTGTCAATGTAATAAGCAGAGTGTAAAAAAAAGTTTGGGCCGGCTGCATTTTCAGATTATATGTGTGATTACAAGCTAAAAATTAAAATTAATATTTTTTCAATTCTCACTTTGTTTAGCATCTATACGCTGTTTTTTCTTTTTTTTCATTAAACAATTTATTTCTTTGTTGTTATGTTTACGATTGTTACAAAACTCTGTAAACAGGTCCATGTTAGAACGTTGTATTAACAAAAAAAGTTTTTTTAGTTATCTTTATTATTCTCAAAATGGCGGCTATTTTATTTTATTTCAATAAATATTGAAAAAAATGTTTTTTTAGATACTGCATTCTAATGTGAACTCGTCTACCGAGTTTTGTAGCAATCGTAAATATAACAACAAAGATATAAAATGTTTTATGAAAAAAAAGAAAAAACGGCGTCTAGCTGCCAAATAAAGCGGAAATTGGAAAAAATATTACTCTTTATTCATAGAACCTGAAATTGCATAGTCAGTCCCACCTTTTGAAACACCCTGTATATTTATGGCATCGTAAAACTCTTTTAATAAACGCTTTAGAAATAATATACTGATAAATAATTGTTGATGCAGTTTCAAAATTGCGTGCCTTAAATATTTAATGAATGAGTCCACTGCCATATTGATATTGTCTAGATATTGCTACCAAATTATTTGTAAATCATTTGCTTCATCAACTCCCAACTTTAAATTCCTAAATTGAAGAGTATTATGATGCTTATGATTCGAAACAATGTCGTAATTTCCGACATGGATAAAATTATCTTTTACATGGATAAAGTTATCTTCATGCAGTTTTCTACTAATTAAATTAGTACATAAAACATATACTACTTATTTTTATGGTTATTACTATATTAACAATCTATTAAAATTTAACGTTCTTCTGATAAGTACGTTTTATTTAAAAGTTTTTAACTACAAAATAATTGGCATAAAATCACCCTCGGACTATATTATATGCCCATTACAAAGTAGAACTTATTATTGACAGTATTCAAGGCTGCGAATATGAACAACATTTTCCTTTGTGTGGTAACTAATACGATTATATTTTAAACATTATTGTTTTCCTTTGATTTGTCGATCTACAAGATCTTGCCACTTTGTTATTAATGTTTGATAATTATAACAAGAAATAGATTATCGTTATTTTCGATTTTAATGTGAAGTAGATAATATTTTTTTCACAACAGTTTGTAAAATAAATACTCATGCAAGATAATCTACTTATATTTTAAATAGGGTTTTTAACAAACCTATATATTTAAACATTTTAAATGGTTTTTTAGCTTTGTTTATGATGATAGAAATTGTATTTAAAGAAGGATTAAAATTTGACATATTTATTGAAATATAGATTGTGTCTGCACATTCTCAATAGGAATAATTTTTCTAAGAATAAAGAATAACAGTTAAATGCAAAAGGCAAGTTTAACAATCACCAAATTTCATGCCGAAGCATTTCTAGTCATATTTTTTAGTAGATACACGTCTTACTTACAATTTCTTAGCTGTCATATTACTTGTTGGTGGGTTTCTACTGTCGTTCTAGTTATTATATATATTTTTTATTTAGCTTAAAAAAATATCATAATTAAACTTTTTGTGAGAGAGCTAAGTGATATGTAATAATCTTATGGCTATGTATACACTTTTAAGAATTTTTTTAGTTTTATGAATGTATTGTGTTTAACATTACATGGGCAAAAAAATGATAATGACCAAACTGATTGTAAGATAATGTACTATACTCAGCCAAATAATCTTAATGGTTCTTTTAGAGTGCAATTAAATTCGTTGTGAAAATTGCGATCTTATCATACAATTTTAAGACATTTTTTTAATACACTTAGTGACGAAAAATCGATATTCTGACTGATTTTGGGCAATGTTAAATTTAAAATGACTGATTGCCCAGAAGAGAATAGATACAGCCCTTCACGTTAATAACTAGGAATTTAATATGTTAATTAGTTAATATTAATATATAATTAATATTAATTCTTATCTATATCATTTATAAATACATAATTTATGATTTAAAAACTAAGAATCACCAAACTGATTGTAAGATAATGTACTATACTCAGCTAAATAATCGTAATAGTTCTTTTAAAGTGCAATTAAATTCTTAATAAAAATTTCAATCTCATCTTACAATTTTATGACATTTTTTAAATATATTTAGAGAAGAAAAATCGTTACATTCTGCAGTTAAATTGTAACTTAAATAACCACAGATCGATAAATGATGGTGTAAATATTAACTTTTATGTGCAGTAATAGTAGAGATTACATTTACTATCAGATTTAAAATAAAGAAGAAACAATAATCTAACTAATCGATAAAATAAATTGATTAGTATAATATAAATAAACTGCACAAATCGTACAATGAAGCAATATTATAGAGCCGTATTGCACTTATGGCACTGTCGGAGTGAGCAGTGAATACTGTAATATATTTGGTTTAGAATAAAATATGATATAATGTTTATTTAAAATATTATGACTAACTTTATATGCTTTGTTGAAAAAAACATTCCCATTCTTTATCAATATTTATAATAGCAATATAATAAATAATTATGGTTTTATTTCCAACAGATACTCTGCTTGGTGTTGGTGGCAGAAGAGACAAGCAGTTTACCCACTGCTGAAACGACAGAACAGAGATATCCAAGTATTTTCGTTGGAAATGAATTCATAAATTCAGATGAAACTGAATCTATTGAAAAGGACAGTGAATTTGTAAGTTCGGAAGTCGAAAATTCAATTACAGACGAACGTTTTGAACGCCTTTCAATTATTCCTGAAGGGTTGTTTATGTTGAACATTTTATACGAGTTTTATGAGATGTATGCAATAATTTTTGGGCAATAAAAGCCTCTTAGCAAATAATTCAAGATATTAAGATAAAACTTTAATTGTTAAATGATATATAAATAAATAGTTATTTCTGGTAATCATGGAATTGGGGTTTTAATATCCTATTTAGTTTCTTAGAAGTGAATTCTTAAGTTAAAATAAGGACGAACTTAATTTTACCAGGAACCTTTAGAGAATATTCGTGTTATTTAGTTTTTTTTATTATTATGACACCGATAATGAATGTATGACAATACATATCCTTCATTACAACGGACCATTTACACAAATAGTCGGTAATAGATTTAAGAAATTCAATCTATCAGTAGCTTTTAAGACTTGTAATACTATGTCCAACATTTTACACCCGAATATTGAAAGTGAAGATAAACTCAATAATTCAAGAACATATAGGATTAACTGTAATGATTGTAATATGTTTTACATAGGTCAGACTGTAAATGTTAGCAAAAGATATAAAATCCATGTCTCTGCTTTTAAAAATAAGAAACCTGAAAGATCTAATGTAGCTAAACACTTTCTTAATTGTACCCACAGTTTGAATAAAATAGATGAAAATGTAGATATTCTAAAAGTTTGTAAGAAGGGTCGTAACATGAATGCTTGGGAAGAGTTATTTATTTTTAAAGAAAAATGTAAGGATGGTGATAAATTAATGAATGAACAGGTTAATTTTGATTCCTAAATAGTTTTTAATAATGTGTTAAATTCTATTCTTTTATTCAGCGAATGAAAGAAGAGAAGTAACAGACAATAGAAATTAACCAATAATAACACAGCAGCCGCCATTTTGACGATTCCAGCCAATGGGGTCACGTGATCATAAGACTGTAAATTGAGTTGTTGAACACAATTTTCCATTCTTTTTTGAATCCCTCTGGTCTGAGGAAGGAGAGCGTGGTTCACCGAAATCGATCACTATAATATTCGTACATTTTGTACTTGTATTGTATATATTTGTACATTTTGTGCTTATATTGTAATAAATTTGTGTTGTGTGACGTTTACTTGTACTGAATACATATTTTTAAAAGAGCGAATGTTTAAAATGTTAAATGTTTAAGAACTAAAGTATTGATTTTGATGTCAACTTTCCTTAGAGAGTAAAAATAATTACCATCCAGTAACTAAAGAAAAATAAATAAAATCTTATAAATTTATTTAAAAGTCTTAACCAAAGGGCAAGTTTCATCGTACTAATACTGATATAGGAAAAAACCTAATGAAATATATATTAAATTATATATGCAAAAGAAAGTAAACGTATTTAAATTACAAAAGAACTAATTGTTTTCTTCCATATAATATATTTCTATAATAACAAAAGCTAAATCGGTCATAGCAACTTACACATGTTAAATGCAATTGGCACACGTCAACGTTATAATCAATGTCAAGCCAGACAACTCGTGCAATATGGATGAAGCACTGGTGCGCGGTGTTTTTTATACTTTTTTTATATAAATCCCTAAAATTTTATGTAAATAAAATTTATTGGGGCATAGACCCCATAATTTTTGACTTTTTCCACATCTTACCATCTTGTTGAATTTTCTTTGATATTTCAGACCAAGAACTTCAATTTAAGTATACATATGATGGGGGTTGGATGGCAGGAAATGTCTCAACATTTAGTGTCAGTGAGTTATTGAGTGAATGAATGGGACAATACATCGAGTATATAGCATATTTTATTTTGGGGGACACCCTACATAATTTTATGTACGAGTATATCAATAAATGTAAAATCCATAAGGAGCTATTGAAAAAAAGTTTCGAAAAGAAACATACTCTAATATGAAGTGATATATACATGAAATTAAAATGTTTAATTAGCTTCAAAAGTTACCATTTTAGGGAATGTGAATTATGAAAAAGTGAATTAAATAAAAATACTAACTGCAAGTAAAAAATGAAGCAGATAATAAAATGACTTAATACTTAAATTAATAATTATAAATCGATTTTAAGGATATTTTCCGTTAGTTCACTACCATAACGATAACTTAAGTTAACCTAACATAACTGAACCAAACATAACATAACTAAAACTAACATAACCTAACCAAACATAACGTAACTAAAACTAACATAACCTAACTAAACTTAACATAACCTAACCAAAAAGTGGAAGTGAAAAGGTATATTTTTAGTCATGTTTGGAAGGTATTAATAGTAACATCAGATATATAACATTTGACTGACCTCTACTAAACCAGTGCCTTTACATTACAACTTGGCTAGAATTCAAGCCGTTTTGCTTGTTTAATTTGCTTAGCATTCCGTATAATATGTCGAGTTATGAAGCAGAAGACATAATGATCTCAAAATGCCAATAGTCAAATTAAATAAAGTTATATTATAATTTTCTAGTGATATAAATTTACATTTCCACTGGCCTGTAGTTTTATTTCATTTATTTTATCGAAAAACGTACATATATTTTCTAATTGAGAAACACACTGAACCTAGGTATCAACTAACCTATAAATACATTTGCTTGACGGATAGTCATCCCCCAATTATTTTATAGTAATGAAATACAAGGGTGCTTTAGTTGGATTTTATGGTAGGCGTGATCTCTCCTTTAGTCTCCTTGATTGGCAGTCTCATAGCCAACCGTAAACCTTTTTATGACCAAAAAGAGAGTGAGTTATATGAACCATTTACGTTTTTATATTGCAAACAAGTGTTTTTTAAATATAAATTTTTTGTATTTTGTGACTTAAAAAGGTTATCTATTTAGAGTTTGCACTTTATTGAATAAAAGTTTTAAATTAATTGAACAATTTTAAATATTTGAAGTTGGAATTATATTTGAAGTGATATTTTGAACTCGTCTTCAGAATTTCCTCACAGTTGGTAAACATGTTCTACCGAGTCTAAAACTATACTAGAACTTACAAATAATAAAGTAAGATGGATTTTAGAAACGTGTTTTGATACTGTTACAAAAAACAGTATAGAGTTGATACTGAAATATGGTAGACTGAACTAATAGAAGCATTATAGTTAACAATTATTCCCATAGAAAATATGTTTATGCATCTGAAAGTTATGTATTCGAAAATGCGAAAAACAGTCTGTATATCTGCGTGGTATAAATTATAGAGTGCATATCTACAATATACATTACAGTTACTAATAAAATCTAGTTGTAAATGAATCAGATTTCAGTCATAAAAATTATGAGACTGAAAGATAGAAGTGAATTCATAAAAATAAATACTATTCAATTGTACGTTTTATTAAATTATAATGCCACTATTGAAACGGCAACAACATTCCAAACGGATACTTCAGTGTTCTGAGGTCAATTAATCGTTAATTTGTACAGATAATTTGTGGAGAACCAGTGAACAAGGTTTAAGGTGTATTGACTATGTAACTTAGATGAAGTGTTCTGAGATTATTATTAATTCATTTATAACTTGTAGCGAAGACGCCATGACTTTGTACCTGAGTTAGAGATAGCTCTAGTTCTGTAAGTGTATATCAATAATATTCACCCTGTATTGGTTCTTCCCCTTACTCCTTGTAATAAATTCCCCGCAATGTCCATAGTATGGGGAATGGGCAGAGTAAAGAGGAGATTGAACTCTCCGTTAAAATGAATATCTATATCTATAAAAGGCAAGAGCCCTGACTGACTCACTCATCATTATTTCTCCAACTTCCCGAGTAGGTAGAGAGCTGATATTTTGTACATCGTTTACTTAGGTCTTAAGTAGTAGAACCAACGTATTTTCATCTTTATTAACTACTCTTAAGCGTTACGAACCACTGCTAAAATAGTTTTCCATAAGGATAAAATTGGGTTGATTTTAGTAAATTAACGAAAAATGTATTGTTAATAAATATACATGTTTATTTTATATGTTTGACTTTATCCTATTGATTTATTGAAATCTATTTAACAATCTTCAGCTGTTAAACAAAAACAAATGAAATGAACACGTTTGAAGTAGGCTGAGTATATATTATACTGTAATATGTAGTTATAGAATGGTATTAATTAGTATACAAATAATAAATACGTAGTAACGCAGGTGGTGTGAGTGAGATACTTTAAATAAATTAAATATTGTGATTTTTTTTCTTTATACTATTATTTGTAGCCAAAATTCACATGCCGAGGCCGAAGCCGAGGTCACAATGCTCGAGGTATATCGAGCACAGCGAGCGTTGGGGTTGGCAGATGAAGCGTGCAGGTGTGTCCCCTAGTATCATAATAAAATCTCTAACTTTCTAACACATTTTGATGATGCGTATTAAAGTAACAAAATATAAAATTCAATATCAATAAGTGGCTTGAAATTAATCTAAATAATCAAACAATCTAACACAAATAAAAGTTAAGTTTTAGCCATATTGACTACAAGTTAATGTTAAGATGGTTAAGTTTTTTTGTTTATTGGATTGTTTGATATGTATATTGATTTCAAGTTACATTCTAAATAAATAACTCTTAAAGAAGGACGGATCAATAAATCAGAGTGGAAGCAGAACACTTGTTGGTGTCTATCCATCAAGATCATGTCAGATTGTTTACAATCACAATGCAGTCTCCCTGAGGTTCATCTGGCCTTACTGAAGTCCATAATTTTAACATTATTAAAAACAAAACTCTAGAGGAGAAAAATGTTGTTTGATTACTTGTGTGTTATTGAAAATAAGGTTCAATAATTCATTTAGTTAATATCATTATTCGTTATTTATTAATAACATTTTAAGTCCTAACACTTCATTAGAAATGAGAAAAACTAAAATTTGATTAAAACGTAAATTAAAAATAGATTTTACATTAATGGAATTATTTAATATATTTAGTATGTTGATAGATTTAGGTTTAATTGTTCGCTTTGATATAACATTTGGGGATATAATAAAATATATTTTATTGCACAGGTATGTTTTCAAACCAATATAACGTTGTTTGGGTTCCACAATAAGGTATATACCAATTAGCTTCCCAGGATATTGGACTATTAATAAATAGCTTTTTAAACCTAAGTCAACCTTGGGTAGTAACAAGACTACTTTTCTTTGCTACCCACAGGCCTAGTTACCAATACCTCAACGATCAATAAATCGCAATATAATTAAATTAAGTTATTATATTACTTATTATAAGAACCACTCTTACGGAATTCCATGTAATACAAAGAGTTTTACTTCATACATTCTTTAAATTCAAACCATTGGTTTAAGAGTCTGCAGAGGATGTCGACCATGTTGGTTTTAATCCAATAATAACGATGTTATTTGTGAATCCGTAATTTTTTCGTTATTTATTGACCAAAAGTTGTACACTATATGATGTGTCATTTTAAACGTTATCATAATGAGCATTGGGTTTGCTTGTGTTATTTTGAATACTTACGTCAAGTTTGGAAAAATAGGTGAAAATAAACACTTCAAAATAAATATTTTTTTCTATAAACCGAATCAGGAATTCGCAAAGCAATTCCAAAGTGAAATATCATTCTTGATCAAATGCAGTTTATTTGGAAATATCCGTTTAAAAATAGGCATTTAATTTAGATACGGGTTGGTCTATGTCCGGTTCGAAATAACAATGTTCTTAAAGGACTAAAACCAACATGGTCGATAGTCTTCATCAGCCTCTGCTGACTCTTAAGGTAGATACATCAACTACCATTGTCAAACCGCCTAATTATACGTATCTCAATTGTGGGTTAAAAATGCTTCAAAAGTTAGAATTCCTCTTGATCGTTCTTTTGGCTCAACGTCACGTTTATACTCTATGCGAAGACTTATTGATCAAGCAAGCGCTTGCTTTGAAGGAAGCTGCTTGTAAGTTACTGTCTTATTTAAAGAATATTACACTTATTTCCAGACAGTAGGCCTAATGTCGGCGCAGAAATTATGTGCATCTGAGTTTTAGGGTTATTTTCTAGGAAAGTAAGAGGCATAGACAAATTTAATCACACAAATGTTTTCCTCGTTTAATTGTTCATTATTACACGCGCATTTTAATTTTATTACAAGTTCTAATATTTTTTATCCAAGTTGGAACAAGTTAAGTACTGGAATTTTAACTAATTTTCACCATGCATCAAATTTACATCATTATTACCGGGTAATATATTGCTTTTATATTTTAAGACCTGGTCGAAATGAATTTTTCTTTAAGTTTAATGTATTTTAGAAATAAGGGAAACATGTTTTTATCAACTCCCTGAAACATTGTTTTCTTAGCTTCTAGAAGTCCTAAAATAAATTACTCTGTCTTGTAATCCTGAGAACACGTATTGGTACAATACATAACTTTCATGTGTAGGTAAGTGTGATGTTTTAAAATATTTTGTGAAAAAATCAAAATGGTGGATATCTGGTAAACTAAGTGTTTTAGGAAAACACTTATTCTTGATTTTCTCTTTATTTTGACCTATACAGCAATCACCTGAAGTTTGGTACTTTACTTCTGGGACATTCTGTATAATAAATAATGTTGCATGCATTTTTTTTATAAGTTGTATTCAGTGGGTTATAATTTTTTTAAATGTCGGTAATCGATCACGTTCAAACTATTTATTTAACCTAATCAAAATGAGGGATTTAATTTTCTGATCTATTGTAGTAATATTACTAACATTTCTTTCAAATAAGAATCTAATAATGTAAACTTTACGAGTATTTATGTTTGATATTACTTTTAATATTTAGTATGATTAAAATAAATATATGTTTAAATATTTAATAAAAATACTTAAAACGAAAATAAATTGATAATGAGGTATAAAACAGCTATAAATGTTGACTGTGACCGGATATAATGTGCTCAACGTCAGGCAGAATTTATGAATTCATTTCCCCTTCTCGTTAAAATATTAATGGTATTTTATCCTCATAAGAATTTAGTTCGTAATAGGTTAGCTTCTGTGGGTTCAGATTTTGTCTGAGGAAGAAACGGTTAGCAAATATTAAAATTAATTCTACCTAATTCATATTCTACATATGTGCAAAGTTCCCTAATAATCTTCCTAATAAATCTAAAGGATCGACCAATTTTAAATGATAGTAAAGACTACACAGATTTCTAACCCATATTTCCGAATATCTTAAATATCAACATTTTAACTATAAATAAAAACTATTCCAATGTTTTTACGTTGTATTCATTAAGGTAAGTTTTATTATTTTACCTAAAGTGAGATATATTTTATGTCTCGTATATAGAAAAATAGTCTACATATATACAAAAGAAACAGAACGTATTAAGTACATAAATTACCAACCCTGTAAATCCAAATATGAGAGAAATAGAAACATACAAGTAATAAGTAAAATTCAACTCATCCACCAACTAAATTAATAATGTATTATTTACAAATATTTATTTTGGTGTTATAAATGTACATTTTAAATATTTTGTGCTGTTTTCTACCCTCTGAAGATGGCCTAGGGGGTGAATTACAAATAGGAATAAAACATTGTTATTGTTAGCCCACCCACCCACTTAGTACAAGGCTTAGAGACAATGAGTGATACTGACCGTCACACCCACTCATAATCGTACAGTGGTACTGACTCGCACATCCACCTATAAACGTACAGTGGTATTTAACTACTCACCCACAACACGTACAGTGGTAATTACCTTCGTGTCATTGAAATTAAGTAATCTCAATACTTTTAATTAACATTGTTATTAGTTTCTTTATTTAATAATATTTTGTTTAAGTCAACACTTCATTAGCAATGGGAAAAACTCAAATCATTTAAATGGAATCATCTTTATGGAGTTAATTAATTATTTTAGCATAATGAGTAGATTTATGTTTACTTGTTGGCTTTAATCTAACATGTAGGAATATAATAAAATATTACTGCATATACATTTTACCAAACCAATGCAACATGGTTTGGATTCGACGAAAAGGTATAGACCTAAAACCCAGGAAAATTTAACATCCCCAGTCACTGTAAAACCACCTAATCATTGTCTCCTAGTTGTGGCGCAACAAATCTCCAACAGAGTAAGGGCTTCGAAAATGAGAATAAATAATTTTAATCTTGCCCTTTTCTCGATGTTGCTTTTATACTCTGTGAAGACTATTGATCAAGCGAACACTTGCTTTGTAGGAAGGTGCTCGTAAGTTATCAAGAAGACGATTGCTTTAAAGCTGCTCGTAAGTTACTCTCCTATTAAAAGTAAGAGTTATTTTTTTTAATTATTTTTTTTTATTTAGTTATTTAAGAGTTAATTATTTTTTTAATTATTTTTAATAAGTATGAGGCACTTATTTAAACACCTAGTACAGTTAGCACCTAGGTGGGAAACCCAAGAATTGTATACCTGAATCAGAAAATT
>JAQJVL010009636.1:0-15345 GCA_035578905.1 Stictocephala bisonia | reverse complement strand
TTTGGGTATGTTTTTTTACAAAAGGGTTTTTATTTGGTTTAATTCAACCCGTCGCCCGTATAAAATGCTAACCTCTATAACACGAATGTCACTCATTTGAACCTTGCTAACACGAACCTCGTTATCACGAATACCTCGATAAGACGAATATTTTTCAATTCCCTTGAGATTCGTGGTATCGAGGTTCCACTGTACTTAGGTACTGTCAGTGATTTATAAATTTTGTGTAACTTACCTGAGTTTGAAGGTTGTTAAATAAGAAACTAAGAGACCTATGATAAATCAAGTAATACTGTTGTTTTTCTCATATAATTTTCCATTATGAAATATACATAAAATTCTATTGTGAATTTTAATAATTTGTATACTAATTGGAACCCAAAAATTTACCAGCATTTGTACGAATTTTCACTCTGCAACAACTTTACATTGTTATTGCTTAAAACCCTCCAATTATATTGCATTACAATATTAATATGTGGTTGACAGAAATGTTTTCTATAAGTTTTATAAAATATTAGAACTTTTCATGAAAAAAATTCTTATCAATTTTCTGAAGCAACTTTTTCTTGGGTTCTAATTATCCTAAAATTGCATGGACATGTTGTAATCCTTACTAAATCAATAGCTATGCTATGTTGAGGACATGTTTATGACAAAGCATTGTATAACATAAGACAGCCGTCCCTAACCTCTTGTCCTTGATAAAAGAGGATTTCATATCATACAATCAGGTAATATAAAAAATTAATACAGATTAAATACTTTGTAAAACTTATATATTTATTTAATAATCATATCAGTACTGATGGACACCACACACTCACTATATTACAATACACAAAACGGCAGACACATTCTTACTTGGCACTAATATTTTATACAAGGATATATATATATACCTGTATTTAAATGAAAGTAAAATCAATTTAAATGTAATAACATATAAAAGTCAATTTTATTCGCTGTACAAATTTTTCTCTACTTTAAGTCAATGAAATAAAATTAAGAGGTACCAAAATTCATTATCAGTCTTTTTAGAAAAGTTAATACTACTTTTAAAAACAACTAAATGTAATCATATTATATTCTGCAAGAAATAGATAATATAATGTGAAAGTAACATTCCATAATACTGATAGAAAAATGCAATGTTATGGCTACGAATACTTAAGAAAGACAAACAATACTGAAGTCAATTTTGAACTACTAATTAAGAACGATCAAAAAGATAAATAGTTTTAGTCGGTTTAATATTTAAAGTGGCAATCCATATTCATGAAATTATAACCAATAAAAGACCATATATGTCCAGAATAAACTAGAAAAAATCTGTTAAAAAAGGAATTTCTAAATTCAGGGATCCGGAAAACATTATTTCAAAAATGTCTAATAACAGCTATTGTAACTAATAGTTTTTTCTAGCCAAACTATTTTTTACATATGTTAATAAAAAATGGTAAAATATTCCTCAGGAAAAGGAGTACTGGCACCATATGCTTAATAATCTAATGATGCATTGTTGCCTGGCTTAGCAACAATAAACATAACAGGACAGATATAGCAACATTATTAGCTATATAACATAGACATATTCTATTAAAACCCTTCTGCTATACAATTGTTCACTTGCGTAATATATAGGGTGAACCCTTTTTAACTCTTGATCGTGACGTATCATTATATCAGTGAAAAAGTTAGTTTTGATACTATACTCCATGATATAACTCGCAAGGCTTACCAAGGCACTTGGCCTGCACGTGAGGGGAATAATACTAGGAGTGGAGGGGAGGGCAGTCCCACCAATGTTATACCCCTCCACCATGTGACTGATCTCTTAGTTACCGTGTTGCCAGTCGAGGTGCACTTGTAGTGCCTATCTGTATAGAAAAGAATTTATTTTCGCTTCCTTTGTTGTTTGTTTACATTTATTATAACGGCCAATCAGAAAGATTGTTTACATTTTCAATTTGAATTAAAACCTCTTATTGCTAAAATAAAAACAACATATTATGCTGTCTATGTAAAGTCTGCTCTGGAAATAGGCACATTAATTTGCTTAAAAATCAATAAATCAAATTATGATATAATCAATATATCTATAAACAAACAAATAAAAAAAGTTAAACATGTCATTTAGTAATTAATAATGATTGTCACAATTATTTATTATTTATCTATTAACAATAACAAGGTTAAGTTGGGTTGTAAACAATAATTTAAACTTCAGATGATTTTATTTTCATTTTTATTTACCATATGGCTTACACTGGCTTGGCGGCTCCTCCCATCAGAGGCTGGCCAAATGCCCCTGTGAGCCTCATGAGTTATAATTGAAGTTAACTGATTAGTTCATCAATTTAAAAATAATATTAATTTAGTTCATCAATATAATTGATAAGTTGATCGAATATAATCTTAATATATAAAAATGAGTACCTGAAATTCGTTTTCATTCCATAACTTGACAACGCCTTAACTGATTTCTTTCATATTTTTTTATTAAAGTTGCTTAATTTGTCAGAATGTTCACGAAGAAAGAAAAATTAAATAAATCAGGGTGAAATTGGAAAATTTTTTAAATTAACTGAAGAGTTTTATAGTTTGATTTGTTTACAAACAAAACAAATGGAAGGAAAATTTTAGACGGGTGATGTAAATGTTTCTGCAACTTCTTTGTATTTGTTTATACAAACATCTGTTGTATGTTATTTCTTGGTAATATACTGTATGAAATGTTAGTAAATAAACTATTTTTATATTAAGATATTTATCAACACTTCGTACAATATATTAATTTTGGACTGAATGCAATGCAATTATGTCAATGATACTTATATTATAATCCCGTCCATCGTATGGATTACAGTATTTACAATTTCAATAAGGGAATTTATTTGTTTACATTGTGTCTCATATTGACTTTGCAAATTCCTTTCAGTTACCGTGGTAATTTCCATGAGTGGAAGAAAACATCATATGTTCAGGTAAATAGATTTTTTGTTTTAACCAGTGTTTTATACTGTCAGTTTGTTCAGTTATTTTTATTAGAATATGTTTCACATTCTTAAATAGTCTATTTAAAGTTTGTCATGTTTTGTTGAATGTTGGTAATTCATTAAAATCCATTTTGTAGCCCCTGAACTGTTGTTAATAGACTAAAATAGGTTTACTTTACCTTCCGTCAAACAGTTCACAGTGTGTGATGGTAATAACACTACATGTTTTGCTGTGACTACGGCATCTTCAGGTTAAAGAACATGAATAAGTCCAAGTGGGACGTGTCACAAATTAATTAAAACTTAACAAACACAGTTCACACATGAGGAAAACAACGAACATTAAAACTTTCGGTAGGCCTACCACACATATTTCACGGTCCATCACCGGAAGCAGAATCAAAGTCTTTTCCGGGGCAGACTTTGAGTCTGCTTCCGGTTCACGTCGTTTGAAATGATGTGAACTGTTTGACGGAAGGTAAAGTAAACTTATTTTAGTCTTGGTAATTCAAATGACACCAGTTAGACGTACCAACTTAGGTCGTATGCTGCAAACCAAAGATATATATGAGCAAGTCAAACTGACGAGCAACGCGAAGCCAACAGCAGAGAAATGTTGCGTTTAGTCTCAATCAAGCTGCGTTCAGTTACAGCGTGGCAATCCATTACTGTTTACTCCCCATTGTTGCTATTGGGGTAATGAACATTGTGTGTCCACATTGCAAGGCATTAAAGTTTAAAAATGAAGCCCCTGGATTGTGTTGGGCGAGTGGAAAAGTTAAGTTGACGCCATTAGTACCGCCACCAGAGCCGCTACAGTCATTGGTTTCCGAAAATGGGCCAGATTTTAGAAATTGTTTGACTGATATTCAGCAATAAAATAATTGCTTTCAAATTACATCATTTGGTGCAACAACAATTATTCAAGACAAATTTAAGCCTACTTTCAAGATTCAGGGTCAAATATACCATAGAACAGGTTTCATATTACCAATCCCAGATAGTAAATACAAATTTTTGCAAATTGAAATATGCTTACGAGAAATTATGAAAGGAGTGAACGAAGAAACTGGTGGTATGTATTTCTTAGATGCTCCAGGTGGAACTGGAAAAACTTGTTTAGTATAATTGGTTTTGACAACAATTCGATCACAAAATAAAATTGCATCCTGACTTGCCTCATCAGGTATTGCAGCTACATTATTGGAAGGCGGTTAAAAAGCTCATTGAGCACTCAAGCTGCCGTTGAACATGCAAACAATTGAAACTCCTACTTGCAATCTATCAAAGAATTCTGCAATGACCACAGTGTTGCAGCAAAACAAACTGATCATTTGGGACGAATATACTATAGTACATAAAAAATCTTTGGAGGCATTAAACCGCACGATGCAAGATTTACGAAACAACAAAAACCTGTTTGGTGGTGCTATGATACTTTTGACAAGTGATTTTAACAAACACTACCAGTAATTCCAGGATCAACACCAGCCGATGAACTTCATTCGTGTTTTAAAATCATCTAATTTATGGAAGTATGTCTGAACACTTGAATTAAACATGAACAAGCGAGTAGAATACAGAATGACCGATCTGGAGAGATGTTTTCAAAACAACTGCTCGATTCAATGGCAAAATTCCTGTTGACGCATAATCAGGATACATTACATTACCTAACAATTTTTATCAATTTACTGAATATAAGGCTGAACTCATCAAAATAGTATTCCCAAACCTTGCACAGAATTACAATGATCACGTTTGGTTGAGCGAACATGTTATATTGGCTGCAAAAAACTTTGATGTCAAAGAAATGCATTTTCAAATTCAAAATAAGATAGCAGGCGATCTGATAACATACAAATCAATTGATTCTGTTACCAATACAGATGATGTTGTCAACTATCCCACAGAAGTTTTAAATTCACTTGAATTGTCCGGTTTACCACCTCATAATCTGCAATTGAAAGTTGATGCGGTAATCATTAGTGGAATATTAACCCACCAAGCCTTTGTAATGGCACTAGGCTTACAGTGAAAAAATTAATGAGCAATGAGATCGAAGCCAAAATTTTGAATGTAAATTTCAAAGGGGAAACCGTTTTGATCCTATGTATTCCCATGATTCCTAACGACATGCCATCCATTTGATTTTAAACGATTACAATTTCCTATCCAACTTGCATTTGCCATGTCTATAAATAAATCATCGTTATCTGTATGTGGCATAAATCTTGAAAAATCTATGTTTTTCACATGAGTAATTGTATGTCGCCCGTTCTAGAGTTGGAAAACCATTATCATTATTTATTTATGCCCCAGAAAAAAAACTAAAAATGTTGTGTATGAAAACGCATTGCAATAAGAAATATTTATTTGATATATTTTTATATTTATTTAACCTAATTTAAATTGAATTCTCATAAATAAGATAGGGCAACGCCTATCGTGTCAGCTAGTTTATTATATTTGACAATGACAAAAGATGTGTGTTGACATCCACAATTACATTTTTACATGTGTAAAGATGAATAAAGATTACTGATTGGGCAAGTTTTATATGACTATGGTAGCTATTTCTATACTAATTTAGGTCTTTAGAATCATAATATATTTTAGGTGTTGCTATCTTGTGAAGAACTATTTTTTAAACTCTATTTAATACAGCATTTAGTCACAGGCTTTGTGGCAGACAGATTCAGGATTTTATTACCTGTGTTTAACTGAAACCTAATTAAAGAAAAAATCACACAAAGATAGCAAAAATCATAATCAGTATGGACGACTATTCTGTGCTGTCAGTTAATAGCTATTAGATTATGGTACGTATTTAAGTTTTAGGCCAGATACATACGGTCCCGGTAGTCAGCATCCCAGTCTCCAGGACCCGGACCCGGGGTGACGACAACACATTGTTTTAAACGTGTTTTTAAAGCATGTTCACACACATCCCAGCAACAGACATCCCTCACTAAACACGGATGCATGGTGCCGGTAACCTGGATGCAGGGACCCGTCCAAAAACGGGATGATAATACAAATTAATGTTTTCTTCGGTGAGTATTCAGATGATTCCGGTGACCGGCATCAGTCAGTCTGCAGCTAGCCATGTAATTGTTCAGACAGTGTCCATTACTGCTGTTTTTAAAGATGTTCTAAAAGTTGCTTGAAAAAAGTTGCTACTAGGCACCACAACTTACCACAAAAAATGTTGGATTTTCAAACAAATGTTTAGGTCTCCCGCACAAGGCCTAAAAGTGATGAATTTCAGCCAATTTTTTAATCGTTACAGTACTTTGATATTTATGTTGTTCATGATTGAAACTTTAAATGTAACTAAAACCTTGATAGGCTTGGTGAAATTGCTATAATAAGTGAAATAATGAAGAACATTAATATGTCAAGCGTCAACTTGAAACGATGGGGTGGGGAAGGCCAGACTGTCGCACTGTGGTGCCACCCTACCTATAAATTACCGTGCAGACTTGTCAGTACTCAATACTCAATACTCATCTGCCGGCAAGCAGTAGTAGTTGTGTTTTTAGTGCGATAGTCCTGTTTCTACGACCCAATTGAGTGAGTTTGTTGTGTTCAAAATGAGCAAAAAACCACATTTAACTAGACAAACTATCAACATGCCGGTTATCGGGCAACCTATTGATGTTAGTGGTTTTAATGTTCTGCCAACCAAGATGGATTTATTGAAGCATTTTGAGTGGGTACGTGTTAAAATGAAACAAGAGGGAATTCATCAGCCTGTAAAGAAGGTAATTACCCACTCGTCTGTTTCAACTATCGCCCACCCATACATGTACAGTGGTGATGACCCACTCGCCCACCCATACACTTACAGTGGACAATACCCACCTGCCCACCCGTTCACGTAAAGTGGTAATAAAAATACATGTACAGTGGTGATGACCCACCCACACACGTACAATGATAGTTACTTCAGAACTAGAGGAGATATGGAAAAGAGCTTCTATTTCTGTTTGTGGCATCAAAAACACAGTATTTATAGTTTTAAAACTGCACGAGTAACTTGAGAAAATTAAAAGTTGTTCAGAACCTAAAAGGAAGCATCCTAACTCCTATATAGGATTCAGTAACTAGCTTTCAGTCAAAGTCTGAAACTGCATTGATTGATATTTGTACTTGCAAATGTGACCTCAGCAACTGCTTTTGCTCTATTGACAAAAAGTTTGCGGCACTAGAAAACGAGTTTTTGCTCAACCAACGTGGTCCTAGATTGATGTCAATTTCAGAGTGTGACAAAAACGAAACTGAAAAACTTAATAAGCTATTAGAAAGAAAATCTAGGTCACAAGCTTTAATGCAGGTAGTTCTACAAAAAACTGAGGATCAAAACTTAAATATCTGTTGATAACAATGATTCTACAGTAGTGATAGTACAGGTGATTCAATGTCTCAAATGTCAAGTGAAGTTGGTGATTTTGAAAAAGATTTACTTGATATGAGTCAAAGAAGTGTTTCAAGTGTAGAAATAAAACATGAACTGTCACAAAGCTAGTCTTTATTTTCACGAGCTTGTGACCGCAGAGGCATTTCTTGTAAAGCTGGAGCTCAGTTAGCTACTGCACTTTGGCAAGACTTAAATAAGCTTTATAAAATTTTGTAAAAAACAGTAGGCGAACGTAAATACTATGTATTTGTTAAGTTTGGTTTCAGGTTTTGAAGCCAAGATGAAAGGAGTAATACTTTAAAGTGAGTAAATCTGCAATAGAACAAAATTACTGCTGCTCATGTTCTATGAAAATAAATTAGCAAAATGTTTTACTTAACTATTATACTACATTTGATGACACGTTGTGACCTTTCATACTTTTGTAATAAACAACAGTAATAACAAATAACATTACAGTTTCTTTCAACATCTTTCTCATACAATTTATATCATTAAACTATCTTTTTTAAGGTATACAACATTTATATAGTATATATGTGGTATATATTTTTACTATATGTGGTAATTCATTATAAATATATTGTGTCATTTTATGTCTCCTATAACAAAAGTAAACATAAGTTTGGTGTTTTAAACTAAAAAAAGAAAAAGAAAAAGGTTCAAATACACAAAATTAAAAATATTTAATCAAAATTAATTAACTTTAGGGCATGTGCGGGAGACATAAAATATTTTATTTTTGAAAAAAGATTGTTTCTTACTTATTTTTATACTCTAATATTACTGTTTTTTAACTTGAAATAAATACTACAGTTACGATTATATTTTTTGATACATCTTGTGCGGGAGACCTAAACATTTTTTTTAAATCCAATATTTTTTGTGGTAAGTTGTGGTGCCTAGTAGCAACTTTTTTCAACTTGGAATTTGTAAACAAACAAAATCTATACACCCTAGTGTGTACCCGGCCTTAAGATTAAAACATACCAAATACAAATGTCTTTACCTTAATAGTCTTACACTAATTTTATGTAAAATAAAAAATAAAAGTGATGTCAATTATATTTTTATAATTAAGTGCAAAAATGTGTCTGCGTTGACTAGAAAGAACATGATAACTACAAACATGTGGCACTTGTACAGATACTGTCTAAAAATAACAACATACATTATTTTCACTACAAAAGTGCTATGATAAATATCATTACAATGAGTTAATGTTTTCTGCAACTAATTGTAAGGCTGTCAAAACAAACCCAGTTTGTCTGATACACAGGGTGAGCCCTAAAATCACTTATGCTTTCCATGCTATCATACTGTGATGTTAACTTTGATTACTTAAATGTGGCCTGCAGGTATTTCTGATATGAAATAGAGCCATTGAAACTCAAAATAACTGACATATATAATGAAAAAAAAAAAAAAAAAAAAAATAGCAATATATAATATTGTTGTTATAGTTTGTTTATATTACCAAGGATATTTCAACAAAATATTACTTGTGTACGAGCCGTGTGACTTTCTAAACATCTTGTATAGATGTACAAATTTAACTGTAATCTATTTAATCTGCCTACAAAACAGATGACAGAGGCTTTAAGAATAAAAAATATAGATGTATTTTATTGTATGTACAAAGGTTACCACACATTGTTTGCAAAGTTAGAGAAGGCAGAAGGGCTGGCTATCAAGCATTGTAATTGATTGTTTAAATTGAAGAATAAAAACTATACATCTATGAGATGTCCAAAAGGATTTAAAAACAAAATCTTATATAATTATTAGTTCAAATGGCCTATTGATTACCACTAAGTATATAGGGAAATGAGTCTTTCACCTAGTAACCCGGAAGACTCTATGTCACATCCATCTAGGAAGAAGAATGAAGACTAACTTTTCATGTAAAAGTTAAAAAAATATTATCTATATCTATATAAGCCAAATTGACTCACTCACTCATCACGAATTCTCAATAACTATAGCACCTACAATGCTGAAATTTGGTATGTGAGTTACTTTTAGGTCGTAGGTGCTTGCTAAGAAACGGTTTTAAGATATTTTATTCCTTTTTATAATAATTTAGAAAATAAAAATTGCCATTTACACAATGTATTATAAATGTAAACAAATACCATCTGTAATATAAAACACATGTGTTTACTATTACTAAAATTAAAATCATAAATATAATAAAGGAAATTTTCTAAATGCAGGTTGATGTGAATTAAATTTTAGTAATCATCTGTAAAGTTATTATATTATGTTACCTACAGCTGAGATTTGAATGTTGTTGTGAATGTGCAAGGTTTTTGTTTGGTTATGTTCGGAAAGTGTAGTATCAGTATGATGTTTGTTTTTAGAATTAAAACTTTGAACAAAAACTGTTTAATGAGTGAAGATGAGTGAAGAAATAGTTTCCATTAATGGAGTACAGGTTCCGCACCGATTGGTTAAGATGCCCGGTGACGGCGCTTGCCTATTCTTTTCGTTGGTATTTCTGATCTACGGGGATTTATCAAGGTCTGCACAAATACGGGCCGACATTGTAAATCATGTATCTATAAATTGGCAGAGGCTACAGGAATTCACTGAGGATGCATCTGGAGTCCCATATATTAACAGACTGGAGTACACCTTTGGAAATACTTGCGAGCTTAAGGCGGCTGGGGAGATATTCCCATTTAAGTTAGAGGTATTCCAAAATGGCATCCTTCGTGCTGAATTTGAGGAGGCCATTCAAGGAATCAACCGAGTTCGGTTCACGGGGCATCACAGACGTGACCACTATGACGTTTTGATTCCGTTGGCACAACAGTCCGACAATGGAATTGGTCATCAACAACCGACTATCAATGATCCAATTGAATGTAATCCGAATTCTTCGTGCTTTGTGCCACAGCCCGACGAAACTTTTACATCTTCAACTCCTGTTACAGGGTGAAGAGGACAAAAACGTAGAAAAAGATTTTCAAATTCAATAAGATCAAAACAATTAAAGGAAGCTAATACAAATTATGTAAAAAAGAACCCTATTGTAAATAGAAAGTCAGTTAAAAAGTATGCAGCTAATAACCCTGATATAAATAGAAAGGCAGCTGAAAAGTATGCAGCTAATAATCCCGATGTACACAGAAAGGCAGTTGAAAAGTATGCAGCTAAGCCTTGGACTAATAAGTCAATGAGCGGGTTTGAATATGACCTTCAGACTAATTATTCTAACGACAAGGTTGTTACTCTCGGATCTAGATCTCCCTGTGTATGGTGCTCTGCGCTTAAGTGGAACGATGAGGCACCTGGAATGTGCTGCAAAAACGGAAAAGTCCAGCTCCCTCCGTTGAGCCCTACCCTGAGCCCTTACACAGTCTCCTCACTCATCAGCATCCAATGGCGGAGCATTTTCTTTCTTCTGCCCGAAAATACAATGGATGCTTCCAAATGACATCATTTGGAGGCAAAGATGTAAAGGAAGGTAACTTTATGCCAACATTTAAGGTGCAAGGGCAGGAATACCACAGAATAGGGTGCCTGTTGCCAGAACCTCAACAGCAGCCATCATTTCTCCAGATTTATTTTGTTGGTGATGATGACACCGAGAGAGACATACGCTGTGGTATATACAATGGTGTCAATGCTGAACTGGTAACCCAACTGCAAAAACTGCTCCATAAACACAACAAATATATACTGGATTTTAAAGTTGCAGTTGATTCTATTCCTCAGGATCAGACGGATTTCCAAGTGTTAATTAAAGCCGATAAAAAGCCTTCTGGAGAGCACAGAGGTCGATATAATGCCCCCACGAATAGAGAAATTGCAGTTGTCATTGTTGGCAAAAACTTCGAGAAGAGAGACATTGTTATCAAAAGCAGAGACAACAGTTTGATGCGGATCAGCGAGACGCACCGTGCCTATGACGCTCTCCAATACCCTTTGATATTCTGCCGTGGAGAAGATGGTTATCAAATCAATATACCCCAGCATGATCCGAAGACCAAGGCTCCTCTCAAGAAGACCGTATCTGCGGCTGACTTTTACAGCTACAGTATAATGGAGCGTAATGGGCAGCAATGCTACATACTGTTGTTCCGTAACCTCTTCAACCAATTTCTGGTAGACATGTATGCAAAGATCGAGATTGAAAGACTTAATTGGATTCGTTTTAATCAAACAAAGTTAAGAAGTGATGAGTATGTGCCCCTAAAGGATGCCATGACAAAAACGGATATACAGTTATCAGATCTTGGCAAGATGATTGTCCTGCCATCATCTTTCACTGGAGGTGCCCGCTATATGCATGAGCGAACACAAGATGCTATGACATATGTGCGCCATTTAGGGCGGCCAGATTTGTTTATTACATTTACCTGTGATCCAAAATGGCCAGACATCGTAAATGTATTGAGACAAGGACAACAGTCTCACCATAGACATGACATAATAGCAAGGGTCTTTCATATTAAGGTGAAGCAAATGATTAAGCTCCTTACTAAAGGTTGCATCTTCGGCGTTACCAGGTGTCACATGTACACAATTGAATGGCAAAAACGAGGACTACCCCACGTTCATATCCTACTGTGGCTGGTAGAAAAAATAAGGCCTAATAAAATAGATAAAATAATAAGAGCTGAAATACCTGATCCCAATTTAGATCCAACCCTCCATGATATTGTCAAGACAACAATGATTCACGGCCCATGTGGACTTCTCAACAGGACCTCACCTTGCATGATTGATGGAGCCTGCTCCAAGAAATACCCCCGACCACTTTTGAAGGAAACTCAATCTGGTGAGGATGGCTATCCCCTTTATCGCAGGCGGTCCCCGGCAGATGGTGGTTTCACCGTTAACATAAGGGGTATTGATCTCGACAATCTGTGGGTGGTGCCATACAATCCTGTCCTGTCTCGGACCTTCACGGCACACATTAATGTTGAGTACTGTAATTCAGTTCAATCAATTAAATACATTTGCAAGTACGTCAACAAAGGCTCTGACCAGGCAGCGTTCACCGTGGAAGATTTGGATGAGGTGGCGAGGTACGAGGCAGGACGATACATCAGCATCTCTGAGGCAGCCTGGCGCATTCTCTGTTTCCCTATACACGAGAGGTTTCCGCCTGTTATGCACTTATCCGTACATCTAGAAAACGGTCAGAGAGTTTATTTTACTACGGACAATCTCCTTCAGAAAATAAATAATCCTCCTAATACAACACTTCTGGCCTTCTTTGACTTATGCAAAGTTGATGCCTTTGCAAAAACCCTTTTGTATGTGGAGGTCCCAAATTATTACCTATGGAAAAACAACAATTTCTGCAGGAGGAAACAAGGTAAGCCCGTGTCGGGTTATCCGGGGGTGAAGAGAGATCAAGTTTTGGGCAGAGTATACACTGTTCATCCGGGAAATACTGAGTGCTACTATTTACGCCTCCTATTACATAAAGTCCGTGGCCCCACATCATTTATTTCCCTTAAAACTGTGGAAGGAGTAGTATATCCAACATTTCAGGCAACATGTAAAGCACTCGGTTTGCTGGAAGACGATGGTCACGGGGACCGTACTCTCGAAGAAGCCTCCATTTCTGACTCTCCAACCAAAATCCGAGAATTGTTTGCCATCATGCTGGTTTTCTGCCAAGTAGGAGATTCTACAAAATTGTGGCAGAAATATCGAGACACACTTGCAGAAGACATTAAATGGCACTTGCTGTAAATGTTCCAAAATTAAATAAAGAACAGAGGGAAGCATACAATTTAATCATTCACAGCATTTCTTCTGATTCCGGTCAGTTTTTCTTTCTCGATGCTCCTGGTGGTACTGGAAAAACATTCTTAATAAATCTATTACTGGCCAGAATTAGGATCCAAAGGGACATTGCCATTGCCGTTGCTTCGTCAGGCATTGCAGCTACGTTGATTGAAGGAGGGCGGACAGCACACTCTACTTTCAAGTTGCCTCTAAATCTTAATCATGCTGAGTCACCACAATGCAACATCCCCAAGCAGAGTGACATGGCACATGTGCTCCGAGAAGCAAAATTTATTGGTGGGATGAATGCACCATGGCTCATAAGGGAGGCATTGAGGCTTTAAACATGACGCTCCAAGATATTAAATCATGCAACCGCCTAATGGGTGGAGTTACAGTGCTTTTGTCAGGTGACTTCAGACAGACCTTACCTGTTGTGCCAAAAGGAACACGTGAAGATGAAGTAAATGCCTGTCTTAAATCATCTTTCTTATGGCCTAATATCAAAGTGCTGTCCTTGAAAGTTAACATGAGAGTTCACCTACACAGTGACTTGAAGGCAGAGGCATTTTCAAGCTTATTGCTTCAAATTGGCGACGGCCTGCTCTTGGAAGATGAGGGAAGAATAACTATTCCTGACAACCTCTGCATTGTGGTAGAAGACCTGATTAGTTTGACAGACAGAATATACCCTAACATTAATCTAGCGGGAGTGAATTGTGTTTCGTGGCTTAAAGAAAGAGCAATTCTTACTCCAAATAATGAGTCAGCCAACGACATAAACAACTTTACGTTGGATAAGCTGCCAACTAAGGTTGTAACGTATGAATCTGTTGACTCTGTTTTGGACGCTGAAGATGCCGTTAATTACCCTGTAGAGTTCTTGCATACTCTAGAACCACCTGGAATACCACCACACATTCTCAGCCTCAAAATAAGATCTCCAATAATTCTGTTGCACAACTTAAACCCTCCAAAACTGTGTGACGGTACCAGGCTTCAAGTGAAGACTCTACACAAACATATCATTGAAGCCACGATTTTCACAGGCATTAGTCAAGGAGAAACTGTTTTCATCCCCCGGATCCCTCTCATCCCATCAGATTATCACTTTGAGTTCAAACGTCTGCAGTTTCCCGTCAAGTTGTGCTATGCAATGACTATAAATAAAGCACAAGAACAGAGTTTGAAACTGGCTGGTGTGGATCTCAGGAATGATTGTTTCTCTCATGGACAGCTTTATGTCGCGTGTTCTAGGGTTAGTTCCCCTGACAACCTGGTCATCCTTCAGCCATGCGGAAAAACCAAGAATGTTGTGTTAGAACAGGGAAGTTCTAAACACCTAATCTGATTCTATGATTTTGTATTATATGCTCTTAATTTATGCTATCTGATTATATACTATGTGTTTTGTAAGCCTACATACATTCAGTAACAAAGAAATTTACTACTATTCACCGTTGCGAAGCACGGGTACCAGCTAGTGGTCTTATAAATTCAGATTTATATGCAAATAATATTTAATAAATTTTAAATTGTCAAGTTTGTAATAATGATTTCAAAGTACGTTTGTAAGTAATAACTATAAAATTTTGAACTGAAAATAATTACAATATCACTATTTAAAAATTACTTACTTCAATGTTAAACCTGAAATGTGGCATGTACAGTTTTCACACTACATAGTAACAGTTTTATTAACACCATTACTTAGCTATATTAAAACTTGTTTTTGGACAAAACTAATATTTAAACTTTTTCAAAATATTTAAAATGGTTAGTTGAATTTATCAAAACAACAAGTAATACTGCTGAAATGAAACTGAAAAGCTTAAAAAATGTCATTGAAAAGACCTATTACAGACTGTCACAGTACACAGTGTAGCTACAGAGCTGTATTAGCTGTATTGTTCCCATGTCTACAAGTCACCTGATACTATCAGCAGTGGCTAACTCCGCTGCACCGGTCCCAAGCCCGGGGTCTCATCTTTCCCATAACCGATGAGAAAGGAGGAGGGTACCTTCCCACAGCTCTCAGTGTGATCCCGATACTGAGAGCACTCCTATCCCTTTAATTCCTTATCCTACCAAACATCCACTCTCCCGTGCCGTACCGTGTCCGGGGTAGGCTTTTAAGCCAACAAGGACTTGCCTGCATGTGCATGACAGGCC
>JAQJVL010009635.1:0-15350 GCA_035578905.1 Stictocephala bisonia | reverse complement strand
CCCGGGGGATCAATACTTTCAAGAATATTATTTACAACACATGACAACAACTCCTATACTATTACTCACAATCCTCTAAATTATTTTATCATGTCCCATTAATAATCAGCTAATTAAGTTTATATGTGCCAACGTCTACATTAACAAGTGAAATCATATATTCAACAACAAGCTATACTCAAGATTAATTAATCAACTATTTCCCCTCAAAATTATCAATCAAACATTAATATATAAACCTTACTAACTATGACAACTTAATCAATTTACCGTACAATTTAATTACATCATTTTACAAACATTCCCAAGAGATAAGCCAAACATTCAAATGGCCTTAGTTGCTATACTCTATCCTTCGCATGAATTATCCAATAATTATTGTTTATATACATTCGACGCAATAGTTATTCATTTACTCTAGATAGACTATCTACATTAACTCAAATCAATATTCATACGGGACAATGATCATAACACGGAATTACGTATTTATATAGTTATAATTTAAAATTACAATCAAGACTAAATTCCCTCAAACAGTTAATTCTATTATATCATTCAATTATAATTATTATTATGACCGTCTCATCGGACTAATTTACTGCCTGTCGGCATACGTTTTGGTGTAGGCAAACGTAATTGAACCTTACAAAATTCCTTTTCCCCTACAACTTAAATTTTGCTCCCCTCAACCCTTGGAGGTGTTTAACAAAACAGTTTTAACATACCCCTGGACTCGTCTACCGCAGGTATGGGGTGTCCACTGGCCGTAGTGGATTCGGCGTCCTCTTGTCCCTCCGGGTCAGGTGGGCTGGTTCGGTCTGGAGCTGCTTGTAGTCCCTTGGGGGTGGGTGGAGTCGCTTGCGATCCCTTGAGGTGGTATCTCTGGTCCTCCGGATCGGCTGCAAGTCCGGTCGTCCCTCAGGTTCAGGTTGGCCGCTCGTGAAGTCCTCCGGGGGTTGATATCGCCAGGGGTCGGACCGTAGCTCCAAGACCCCGCTCTGCAGGGCGGGTTGACGAAGTCTATGTAGTTGGACCACTAGGTGCTGGTCCTCCCTATTGATCTCATTCCCCAAGTCCTCTCCCTTGCCGAACTCTCTTTAGACTCCCTTTCTTTTCCAACTCTCTCCCTAGTGTCCCATTCCCCCTGCCACTCACTGGACACGCCTACAATTTCGGAACCACCCAATTACTCTCCGTGGTCCTATTACGGATCACCCTATAGGCCCGTTTTCGCGATGGGTGGTACTCCAGATCTTCTGCTGAATCTCCGCCGCCTCAGCGTTCATCAGCCTAATTTTGGTGAGTCTCAATTTTAATATTTTGGTCATCCTGTGTACAGTGCTGACCCTGCTTCCTTGACATCCGATCCCTTGCTTCCCGATCTCACACTCGCCGGATGCCCTCCTCAAATTTTACCAACTCCATTTCCTGTACCGCATTTCCTGTTGTAATCTAACCACTGTCTAATTTTCCTGATAATATTTATTTTTAATTTATTATTATTATTATTAATACTTATGAGGAAATTTTATACAAAGTGTAACAATTACGTAAACGTCAAAGGTTTACAATGTAATTAAACTGGTGCTTACTGTAAAACATGTAATTAAACTAGTGCGTACTATATAAACATGTAATTAAACTGGTGCTTACTATATAAACATGTAATTAAACTAGTGCGTACTATATAAACATGTAATTAAACTGGTGCTTACTGTAAAACTTGTAATTAAACTGGTGCTTAATATATAAACATGTAATTAAACTGGTGCTTACTATATAAACATGTAATTAAACTGGTGCTTACTATATAAACATGTAATTAAACTGGTGCTTACTATATAAACATGTAATTAAACTGGTGCTTACTATATAAACATGTAATTAAACTAGTGCGTACTATATAAACATGTAATTAAACTGGTGCTTACTATATAAACATGTAATTAAACTAGTGCGTACTATATAAACATGTAATTAAACTGGTGCTTACTGTAAAACATGTAATTAAACTAGTGCGTACTATATAAACATGTAATTAAACTGGTGCTTACTATATAAACATGTAATTAAACTAGTGCGCACTGTATAAACAATAAATTAAACTGGTGCTTACTGTAAAACTTGTAATTAAACTGGTGCTTAATATATAAACATGTAATTAAACTGGTGCTTACTATATAAACATGTAATTAAACTGGTGCTTACTATATAAACATGTAATTAAACTGGTGCTTACTATATAAACATGTAATTAAACTGGTGCTTACTATATAAACATGTAATTAAACTAGTGCGTACTATATGAACATGTAATTAAACTGGTGCTTAATATATAAACGTGTAATTAAACTGGTGCTTAATATATAAACATGTAATTAAACTGGTGCTTACTATATAAACATGTAATTAAACTGGTGCTTAATATATAAACATGTAATTAAACTGGTGCTTAATATATAAACATGTAATTAAACTGGTGCTTACTATATAAACGTGTAATTTAACTGGTGCTTACTATATAAACATGTAATTAAACTGGTGCTTAATATATAAACATGTAATTAAAGTGGTGCTTACTATATAAACATGTAATTAAACTGGTGCTTACTATATAAACATGTAATTAAACTAGTGCGTACTATATAAACATGTAATTAAACTGGTGCTTACTGTAAAACATGTAATTAAAATGGTGCTTAATATATAAACATGTAATTAAACTGGTGCTTACTATATAAACATGTAATTAAACTGGTGCTTACTATATAAACATGTAATTAAACTGGTGCTTACTATATAAACATGTAATTAAACTGGTGCTTACTGTAAAACATGTAATTAAACTGGTGCTTACTGAAGAAACATAAAAGTTAACTAGTGCGTACTATAGAAACATGTAATTAAACTGGTGCTTACTGTAGAAACATAAAAGTTAACTAGTGCGTACTATAGAAACATGTAATTAAACTGGTGCTTACTATATAAACATGTAATTAAACTGGTGCTTACTGTAGAAACATAAAAGTTAACTAGTGCGTACTATAGAAACATGTAATTAAACTGGTGCTTACTGTAGAAACATAAAAGTTAACTAGTGCGTACTGTAGAAACATGTAATTAAACTGGTGCTTACTGTAAAACATGTAATTAAACTGGTGCTTACTGTAGAAACATAAAAGTTAACTAGTGCGTACTATAGAAACATGTAATTAAACTGGTGCTTACTGTAAAACATGTAATTAAACTGGTGCTTACTGTAGAAACATAAAAGTTAACTAGTGCGTACTATAGAAACATGTAATTAAACTGGTGCTTACTGTAAAACATGTAATTAAACTGGTGCTTACTGTAGAAACATAAAAGTTAACTAGTGCGTACTGTAGAAACATGTAATTAAACTGGTGCTTACTATATAAACATGTAATTAAACTGGTGCTTACTGTAAAACATGTAATTACACTGGTGCTTACTGTAGAAACATAAAAGTTAACTAGTGCGTACTATAGAAACATGTAATTAAACTGGTGCTTACTGTAGAAACATAAAAGTTAACTAGTGCGTACTATAGAAACATGTAATTAAACTGGTGCTTACTGTGGAAACATGTAATTAGACTAGTGTGTACTGTGGAAACAGAGGTTGACATAGGTCTGATTGTCCCTAAACAATCACAGTTCATGTCAAAACTAGCATGTACTTCTGTTGTTGGTTCAAATTAAATTGAACGTTTTACGTTATATTCCAAGGTCCTTCCATATTCGGCAAATGTATTTATACTGAATAATTTTGGATGTTATTTATTTATATTTCGTATTATGCTATTTGTTCTTTTTTCGACCAATACTAGAAGGAAACACGGTGGATCAGAAAATACAAAAAGTTACAAGGAATGTGTCAAAACCCTGATGTGACTGAACTGATAAGAAGTAAACGAATGAAATGTATTATGAATACCGTTTTTATAGAAAAGGACAAAATTATATTTTTAAAAAATGGAAAGGGATACCATCAGCAATAAGACCTGAGGAGGCTGAGAATGCGCTGGAGAGGGATTTAAATTAGAATGGAGCTACCCTAAAAGATGCTCCAGACAGAAGAAGTTGTTGATAGGGCCATAAACTACCAGGTTTTTGAGTGGCCAAGGAGTAAAAAATAACTATTTACAATTGATGGGAAGAACTCACTTAATATATGTGTGTACATAATATCCTCTGTGCCGTTTCTATATTGTAGGTCATTTGTAGATATATAGTAATAACTATATAAACATGTAATTAAACTGGTGCTTACTATATAAACATGTAATTAAACTGGTGCTTACTATATAAACATGTAATTAAACTAGTGCGTACTATATGAACATGTAATTAAACTGGTGCTTAATATATAAACGTGTAATTAAACTGGTGCTTAATATATAAACATGTAATTAAACTGGTGCTTACTATATAAACATGTAATTAAACTGGTGCTTAATATATAAACATGTAATTAAACTGGTGCTTAATATATAAACATGTAATTAAACTGGTGCTTACTATATAAACGTGTAATTTAACTGGTGCTTACTATATAAACATGTAATTAAACTGGTGCTTAATATATAAACATGTAATTAAAGTGGTGCTTACTATATAAACATGTAATTAAACTGGTGCTTACTATATAAACATGTAATTAAACTAGTGCGTACTATATAAACATGTAATTAAACTGGTGCTTACTGTAAAACATGTAATTAAAATGGTGCTTAATATATAAACATGTAATTAAACTGGTGCTTACTATATAAACATGTAATTAAACTGGTGCTTACTATATAAACATGTAATTAAACTGGTGCTTACTATATAAACATGTAATTAAACTGGTGCTTACTGTAAAACATGTAATTAAACTGGTGCTTACTGAAGAAACATAAAAGTTAACTAGTGCGTACTATAGAAACATGTAATTAAACTGGTGCTTACTGTAGAAACATAAAAGTTAACTAGTGCGTACTATAGAAACATGTAATTAAACTGGTGCTTACTATATAAACATGTAATTAAACTGGTGCTTACTGTAGAAACATAAAAGTTAACTAGTGCGTACTATAGAAACATGTAATTAAACTGGTGCTTACTGTAGAAACATAAAAGTTAACTAGTGCGTACTGTAGAAACATGTAATTAAACTGGTGCTTACTGTAAAACATGTAATTAAACTGGTGCTTACTGTAGAAACATAAAAGTTAACTAGTGCGTACTATAGAAACATGTAATTAAACTGGTGCTTACTGTAAAACATGTAATTAAACTGGTGCTTACTGTAGAAACATAAAAGTTAACTAGTGCGTACTATAGAAACATGTAATTAAACTGGTGCTTACTGTAAAACATGTAATTAAACTGGTGCTTACTGTAGAAACATAAAAGTTAACTAGTGCGTACTGTAGAAACATGTAATTAAACTGGTGCTTACTATATAAACATGTAATTAAACTGGTGCTTACTGTAAAACATGTAATTACACTGGTGCTTACTGTAGAAACATAAAAGTTAACTAGTGCGTACTATAGAAACATGTAATTAAACTGGTGCTTACTGTAGAAACATAAAAGTTAACTAGTGCGTACTATAGAAACATGTAATTAAACTGGTGCTTACTGTGGAAACATGTAATTAGACTAGTGTGTACTGTGGAAACAGAGGTTGACATAGGTCTGATTGTCCCTAAACAATCACAGTTCATGTCAAAACTAGCATGTACTTCTGTTGTTGGTTCAAATTAAATTGAACGTTTTACGTTATATTCCAAGGTCCTTCCATATTCGGCAAATGTATTTATACTGAATAATTTTGGATGTTATTTATTTATATTTCGTATTATGCTATTTGTTCTTTTTTCGACCAATACTAGAAGGAAACACGGTGGATCAGAAAATACAAAAAGTTACAAGGAATGTGTCAAAACCCTGATGTGACTGAACTGATAAGAAGTAAACGAATGAAATGTATTATGAATACCGTTTTTATAGAAAAGGACAAAATTATATTTTTAAAAAATGGAAAGGGATACCAACAGCAATAAGACCTGAGGAGGCTGAGAATGCGCTGGAGAGGGATTTAAATTAGAATGGAGCTACCCTAAAAGATGCTCCAGACAGAAGAAGTTGTTGATAGGGCCATAAACTACCAGGTTTTTGAGTGGCCAAGGAGTAAAAAATAACTATTTACAATTGATGGGAAGAACTCACTTAATATATGTGTGTACATAATATCCTCTGTGCCGTTTCTATATTGTAGGTCATTTGTAGATATATAGTAATTTTAATGACTAAAAATTAAAATAATGGAAATTTAATTTGTATTGGATAATATTTTGAGTCAATACCACTACCTCACCTAACCTGCTACTGCACGTGTATGAGTAGGCAGGTGAGTCAATACCACTGTACATGTATGAGTAGGCAGGTGAGTCAATACCACTGTACATGTATGAGTAGGCAGGTGGGTCAATACAACTGTACATGTATGAGTAGACAGGTGAGTCAATACCACTGTACATGTATGAGTAGGCAGGTGAGTCAATACCACTGTACATGTATGAGTAGGCAGGTGAGTCAATACCACTGTACATGTATGAGTAGGCAGGTGAGTCAATACCACAGTACCACTGTACTGCTGACACCAGACGTGTATGACACCAGAAAGAGCACAGGACGATAGTTACTCAGCCACACTGGAGAAACAATGAGAAATTGAATGATCCTTTTAAGTTTTTTTATGTAATTTTTCCTTCTTTAAGCAATGTGGCAGACGATTATAAATGTTAAAACACAAATAAAATGTAAAGGTTTCAATTTTGTTTTCATAAACTAAGTTATTAAAATGCACTCTACTGGGTAATCCAAAACTAATTTAAAACATTCACCTTTTAATTTGTTCTTTTCAACTCAATAAACTGAAAGGTCTTTGATCTACAACTCGTAATTGAATCATTTACTGAGGTTAGAAACTACACTTGACAAACTAGCAGCTAATTAAGTCAAGTGGTTATCAATATTCTATTAAGTGATTCATCGAGGTAATTAACTGCCAACTTCATTAACTTGAAATGTTACTTCACTGTTTGTAAATAACTGTTGTTACATTTTGTTATTTGAAAAAAAATTGCCTATCATCAATTATTATTATTATTATTATCATTCATTAAGATGCCCATCCTAGAGATGTTCACCAATAATATGTTAATACTAGGGGATACCCCTGCACGCTACGCGTGCCAACCCAATCGCTTGCTGCGCTCGTTACACTTCGGTCTTCGGCCTCAGCCAGTGACTTTTGACTACAAAAGATAGTAGGTTAATTGTATAACGTAAAATCATAATATTACAGCATCTCACTCACACTACTTGTGTTGCTACCTATTTATTGTCATAAACACTCAATGATATTACTTAGCCTATTTTAAACGTGTATATTTCATTTGTTTCTGATAAACACTCGCCCACCTATACATGTACACTGAGATTGACCCACCCGCTCACCGATACACGTACATTGAGATTGACCAACCCACCCACCCATACACGTACATTGACATTGACCCACTCCCTCGGCTATACATGTACATTGAGATTTTCACACACACACAAACACATACCGACACACACACACACACACACACACACACACACACACACACACACACACACACACACACACACACACACACACACACACACACACACACACACACACACACACACACACACACACACGCACACACGCACGCACACACGCACACACACACATACATACACACAAAAATGTGTGGTTAACAAACATATTTTGGGACCTAGAGAATGATAATTATCTACTTACCCACCCACCCAACCACCCATACACGTACAGTGATAGTACCCACCCATACACGTACAGTTCAATACGACAGTTTTAAGTGTTTTAAGCCCAAGTTAGGGAGCACATGTTTAGTGACATTTAATTCCAGGCATTGAGTGTAATTATCAGCAACAACTAATAACGTAGTTTATAAGTGACACATCAAGTGTAAGACACAACAAATATTAACTTAGTTGATATTAAAACTTTCACAGTTAAAGATTAATTAGATACATAAAATAATTGCATTAAATTACCATTACTTACAACCTTTCCTGGTTTAACTTTATGAAAGTTCTAACCTCATCAATATTACAAAAGGTGTTAAACCTTTTTGTTAATCAATATTTACATTTTAACAGCTGTTACTTTCCGATTCATATAAATCTCTCCCCGTGTTATTCTTATGAAATGAACTTTGAGGGCTTCGCGTTTACGATCAGAGGCAAATTTTTTGACACCTCAACCATTTAAATTAGTTAAGAAATAAGTGAAGACTTGCGTTGACAAAAAAAACGGCTTCACGTATTATATCTTAGGATTATCTCTGACATGGTCAATGAAATATTACAATAGCCACGGGTTATCTTGAGCTGTGGCTTACGTCACGGTCACTGGTCAGTGCCGGGGGGACGGAGATCTCTACCAATAAACACCGTTTAGCTGGCTACTAGCATTGCTGTAAACATCACATCACCACGCCTACAAGAAACCTTTTTTATAAAACACAACTCCCATCCGATTAATCACTGATATTTTTATTTACAATCATATTACTTGGTATTATAATGTGTTATCATGTTATAATTATAGGTATTTAATTATATTACTATTATCTTTGTCTAATATTAATGAGAAAAATAAAATCAAATGGAAAACCATATAGTTAAACACTAGTGAATTTATATATTATAGGTTATGTTAGTACATAAGTACGGTTCAAGTTTTTATTGTAAGCAGTCCGTAATTTAATTGTATATTACGAAATACATACTTATGAATAACTTTGTGAACAATATTAAATTTAATCTCTTTAAATCGAGCCAGCTGTGTTTATTTGTGCGTAACAGTGCATTCTAATATTTTTCCTGAATAATTTTGTTATTTTAATTATATTTTCTCGTTTATTCTGTAATAAGTGTTCAAAATGTAGTTTAATTAGGCGTTTCTTTGTTCCTTTGTTATTACTTATTTGCTTTCAAAGTGTTCTAGTAATAAAATAGTTGTTTTCAGCGTTTGTTTACATTTAACCTAGGTTAGGCTATTTTTCTTACAATGAACGAACTTCCACGTACGTCTAAATCATTTTGTCCGAAAAATGTGACCACTCATTCTTATAATGACCACGATTACTCGCTCAATCAACACAAAACCAATTCAACTCCTACTTCATCTGACTTCCGTACTTCTCTACAAGCATCTGACCAAAGTGATGACGTCCCTTGGCAAGTAGTGTCCCAAAAGAATAAGAGAATGTACTCTAATCCTAATACTGGCAACGACCATAAAAAGTGTCGACCTAACTCTTCTGACAATTCAGGTAACAAGAGTATAGATATACCAATATCTAATAACTTTACCATTCTATCTGAGGAAGACCCTAACACCATGGAAGATACGTCTTCTAACGAGGCCAAAAAGGAGCCTAAACCACCCCCAATTTTTATTCCAGATGTTCAAAATGTAGCTAAAAAGGTACAAGTTATTGAGTCAGTTCTAACCAGAGATGAATACTTTTACAAATGTTTACCCAACAATAAGATAAGGATTACTCCTCTTACATCTGATGTCTACCGTAAATTAGTCAGAAAACTGTCAGAGCTGAATGTTGGCTTCCACACATTTCAATTAAAACAAGAAAGAGCTTTCCGTACAGTTTTAAAAAATATGCACTATTCAACGGATCCTGCTGACATTATCACTGCCATTAATGCTTACGGACACAACGTAAGGAACGTTTCAAATGCTCGTAGTGCCAAAACAAAAACTCCCTTAGGTATGTTTTTTGTAGATTTAGAACCAGCTAAAAATAACAAAGATATTTACGATATCGAATTTTTGTTAAATGCTAAAGTCAAGTTTGAGCCTCCCTATAAAAAAAATGATATTGTTCAGTGCAAGAAGTGCCAAAGATATGGCCATTCTAAGTCATATTGCTGGTATCCCTTCCGGTGTGTTAAATGTGGTTCAAACCATGATACTACTGCTTGTACTAAGTCTAAAGATGTCTCACCTACGTGTGTGCTGTGTAATGGTGACCACCCTGCAAACTACAAAGGTTGTACTATCTACAAAAATTTGAAAAATAAAAATTTTCCACCTTTGAGACAAAAATCTCTTACCTCGCATGCAACAAATGGTATAGTCAGTAAATCTGAGACACCATCACCTCCCACTAGACATGAAAATAATCACGTGAATGAGTCAGTATCTTATGCTCAAGCAACAAAAAATGAGCCAACTTCCTCCACAGGTAATGAAATACCAACCCTTATCCAGGTTATAAATTCTGTTTTTGAAAAATTTGAAACCCTCCTAACACAGCAAACTCAACAGGTTGGAACCCTCATTACCCTGTTAACAACAGTTATTTCTAAATTAAAATGAATAATTTTCTCAGAATATCAGAATGGAATGCCAACGGCTTGATTAAACATAATCAAGAAATACAATTATTCATATCAACTTACAAGCTAGATATACTATTAATATCTGAAACCCACTTCACCGATTTAACTTTCTTTAAAATTCCTAATTTTTCAATTTATAGTTCAAATCACCCTGATAACACTGCTCATGGTGGTTCTGCTATTTTGATACGAAACACTATTAAGCATTATGAACTTCCAAGTTACCAGTTTGACCACATTCAGGCTTCAAGTATTGTTGTAGAAGATTGGACTGGTCCTCTGACAATATCTTCAGTGTACTGCCCACCAAGACCAATGTACAATTTAACGATTTCTTTAACTCCTTGGGCCCTCGGTTCATTTCTGGCGGAGACTACAACGCTAAGCATCAAATGTGGGGATCACGGCTTAACAATCCTAGAGGTCGACAGTTACTACAAACAATTAATAATTTTAATATGGATGCTATTTCGACAGGGGAACCTACTTACTGGCCTAGTGACCCGCACAAAATTCCAGATATCTTAGATTTTTTTTATTACGAAGGGTATTTGTAACAATTATTTAAAAATAGAGTCTTCCCTCGATCTACAGTCAGACCATTCCCCTATTATTTTAACAATCAGTTCATCCGTAATCAACAAAGAAACTCCTCCAAGTCTTTGTAACAAATTCACCAATTGGGACATGTTTCGAAACAGTTTTGATGAAATATCTAAGCTTAACATTCCACTGAAAACCTATGAAAATATTGATGACGCAGTTGAATCATTTAACGTATCCCTACAGGAAGCGGCTTGGAAAGCAACGCCCAGTCTTCCACAAAAGTCTACAAACAGTGTAAATTATCCTGTAATTGTACGGAAGAAATTGGCAGAAAAACGCCGTTTACGAAGAATTTGGCAAAATTCAAGGAATCAATTCGATAAAACAAATCTAAACAGGTCCTCTCAACAACTAAAAAGATTGATAAAATCTATAAACGACGAATGGTTTAACGATTTTTGTTCGTCACTTTCTCCTTTTGACAACAGCGACTATTCGTTATGGAAAGTCACTAAAAGCATGAAACGACCAAAGACTCCTATACCTCCAATTCTGAAACTGGATGGCACCTGGGCCAAAACTAATAAAGAAAAGGCTCAGGTATTTGCTGAACATTTTCGGGATGTTTTCAAATTGCACCAAGATCCTCTTATCGGAAATGACGATATTTTGGAATTCCTGAACTCTCCGACTCAATTGAGCTTTCCGATAGATAGTTTTAAGCCATCTGAAGTAAAAAACGTCATACTTCATGAAATTAGTCCAAATAAAGCACCAGGATATGACTTGATAACAGGTAAAATTCTAAAAGAACTATCTAGAAAGGGTTTCATTTTGCTAACCATGATCTTTAACGCAGTTTTAAGATTGGAGTATTACCCCTCTCAGTGGAAAGTGGCGAACAAAGTTTTAATACAAAAACCTGGCAAGCCTGCTCATGAAATTACATCATATCGGCCAATCAGCCTTCTTCCATTGATGTCTAAGGTCTTTGAGAAGCTTTTGCTTAAAAGCATGAAGCCTGTGATTGATGAAATTGACGCTATCCCACACCACCAGTTTGGTTTCCGTCAATGTCATTCAACCTTAGAACAGGTACATAGGATTGTAAATGTTATAAGCCAGGGTTTAGAGACTGGGAAGTATTGTTCGGCAGCTTTTCTTGACATAAGTCAAGCTTTTGACAAAGTGTGGCATCAGGGCCTTCTTTTCAAGATAAAATCTTCATTGCCACATTCGTACTACAACTTACTCAAGTCTTATCTGGAAAATAGGTTCTTCCAAATTAAATATCAGGATGAATATTCTCCCTTAGTAGGAATTGAATCAGGAGTGCCTCAAGGAAGTGTGCTTGGGCCCGTATTATATACGTTATTCACAGCCGATCTTCCAGCGAGTCCAGGAGTAACGGTTGCAACATTCGCTGACGACACAGCTTACCTCGTTTCCCATGAAGATCCAGTTGTTGCATCTCAAATATTGCAGTTAAGTCTACACGAACTGTCCAATTGGCTCAATAAATGGAACATAAAAGTTAATCAAACCAAGTCATCACATCTCACTTGCACACTAAAATCTCAAACATGCCCCCCAGTCTCATTGGACAATGTTCCGTTGCCTCAAGTTACAGAAGTCAAATATCTGGGAATGCACATAGATAGGAGATTGACATGGCGCTCGCACATATGGCACAAAAGGCTTCAGTTGAACACCAAATATAGAAAAATGGCATGGTTACTACACAGGAAATCAAAACTATCATTAGAAAATAAGCTTCTCCTGTATAAAACAGTTTTAAAACCTATATGGACTTATGGAATTTCACTGTGGGGTTGTTCATCGAACAGCAATATAGATATCATCCAAAGATTTCAATCAAAAACACTACGAAACATACTTCAAGCACCCTGGTACATTAATAACACAATCATCCATCAAGACTCCAACATTCCTTTTGTCAAGACCGAAATTACTAAATTTAGCAGTCGATATTTAGAAAAATTGAACAATCACCCAAATTACCTTGCCCTGAATCTTTTAGATAGTAGTAACGCTGTCTACAGACTGAAAAGACAACACGTATTAGATCTTCCAGTAAGATTTTTGTAATGTAATTTATACTTTTGTGTAACGATTTGTAATGTTAAACAATGTTTACGTTAGCCACGTCATTGGACGTGTGTTAATCCATGTTATATTATTTAACCTCACATTTACTTATTGTTCAACTATGAATAGATTGTAAATTCAAATAAATGTTATAAAAAAAAAAAAAAATAAAAAAAAATCTCTTTAAATATAGGCAGCTGTTCTAATTAAATTAATATTTAAATTATAACATCTGTGGCTAAGTTATTAAATACATAACAACTAATAATTTAACAAAATTATTGCACTTAATATTTGCAATAACAAACGCTTTCCATACAAAAAGAAGACAGTGATACTCCAATCAGCTGATCAGCAATGGTAGCCAACATCTGCACGTCAGGCTAGTATAAAGCCACGCATGATGCGTATGCCGTACCCCTCCTCTCCGTGACCACCAAGCATTTGAAAAGTAACGGTTTCGACAGCTCAAGATATTCCGTGGCTACTGTACAGTAATTTTGTATCTACTATTAGAAAATTAAAATGATAAATAAAATGTAAAATCGTTTATTTTTCTTATTCAATAATAATAATAAATATGTGTAATACAGAATTAAAATTATAAATAAAATGTAAAATCGTTTATTTTTCGTATTCAATAATAATAATAAATACATGTAATACACATATTTACACAAATAAGAAAAAGTAATAAAATAATAATATACAGGGTGGAACAAAATATGGAAACGCTTTCACAACTTTTGTATGAATTCACTTGTAAAAGTAAAATCTTGTACATCATCATGGTTACAAATAACATATTTTTTGACGCCATTGTCGATATTTCGCCTTTTCAGGGGGATGGCCCATGAGGAGTTGAGCGAAAATCTTCAATGTAATTCTAGGTTGAGTTTGGTAACAAATGAAAGATCTATTCAAGGGAAATGAATTGCCGGAAACCAGACTTCGAATGGTTTATCGAGCGCCCATTTGAATTTCAAAGAGACTAATTTGAACAAATTATTTCTCCACTATTTAACGGTTTCAAGCAAATTATTTTGATCAAAAATTATACTTTATGGAATCTTTTTTTAATCATCAAACTATCTACGGAAAAATATAACGTTGTTATAAAAATATAGTGTTGTGAAAGCACTTCCATATTTTTTTCCACCCTATATATAAATATGAAATAGCAAATATCTACGAAAAATAACCTACATGGGCAGCTTGGCTGTGCGTAGGCTTAGTTTTTTTGCTTATGTAATTGTTGCAATTATGTTGAAGTGAAAAAAACTCTTCTCTTCAAAATAGATTAGTCAGTGAATGTCTTAGTTAAAAATTAAGTTTTTTAATTTATTACATTTTTATGTATAGGTATGTAACTAATAGCAGTTTAAAAGATGACTGATTCAATTTTTATATTAGACGAAGAGACTAGTACATTCAAAACAACTGATATCTATGATTGGATCTGTCGAGGGGAATAATTGCAAAATTCAATAAAACTATCTCTATTCTCGCTTATTCTCATCTATCCAGCTCAGTTCATTTATTAACAAATAAATTAATATACATTTGGCTTCATATCTCTAAAGCATAACACATTTTATGCACATATTTCCATTTCTACATAAATTATATACTTGATAGCAAAGTAGATGTTCGCTTATAAACTTCTTTTGAATTTTAAAACTTCTATGTACAGTTTTCATTTAGGTTACAATAAATTTTCCCAAATACAAAAGCTAATTAATAACTAAACAAACATTAATATTTTATTTATGGAAAATACATAAAATCATTGACCTTTTTGTTTTAGAAGCATGTTTAAAAGTTAAAGTTCGTCTTATTTTACTAGGTGAAGTTAGGGCTAAGAAGCCCTCTCTAACACTTAACCTAGAGACTAACGGCTTAACGTAACTTCCGAACCGCGGTAGCAGCAAGGTAAAATTGTTATGGGACGTATCGGGAATCGAACCCGGGCCGCCTGCGTGGCAAGTTACCACCTTAATCCCTTATTAAATTATCATAACGGCATATATGATAATTTAATGCATATATGATGTTGCTTCTATTCATAATTTTTTTATTGACTCCCTCTATCACGTTACCTTTAAACTTACATGAAAATAATGTCATTCTGTCACTTTAAACCATTAATAGTTAGATAATTGGAATCCAACTA
>JAQJVL010009634.1:2500-15338 GCA_035578905.1 Stictocephala bisonia | reverse complement strand
TTATTTTATTACTGAATTAATCACGCCTTTTTAGAACATCCACTTGGTGAAGAAGTGGTTGCCAGCCCTGGAAAAGAAACTAGAACATCTTAGTGATAATTCTAATCCAAATTATAGAGTGTTTATGAGTGCGGAACCTGCATCCACGCCCTCAGCACACATCATCCCACAGGTAAACCTGTAGCCAAGAAGTTATAAATATTTCCTTTGAGAAATTGGTGTAGAAAAAATATATTAACATCCAACGTAATGGGTACACACCTATACACGGACGTTGTGTTTGATAAATAGCTTTATGCACTAGCTACTAAATGTGTGTGCATTATTATTGAAACCCACCCGCCCACCCATATACATACAGTGTTTTGACCCACCCATCTACCCTTACACATACAGTGCTATTGACCCACCCGCCCCCCCATACACGTACAGTATTATTAAAAGACACTCAGAGGTCTCTCTCTCTCTCTCTCTCTCTCTCTCCCTCTCTCTCTCCCTCCCTCCCTCCCTCCCTCCCCCCTAAGTTTGAAAATGAATATATGCTAGCTGGAGAAAATTCCCTCTGAAAATTTCTCGAAATTTGGGAGGAAATTATTTTCCCTTCCGTTTCCCTCCCAAAATTTGGGAGAAAATCAGTTTCTCTCTTGATTCCCTCCTGAACCTAAAAATCTGCTCTCGTCCATCCCTAGTTTTGTACGGTGCTGGCATTTGTCATAGCTGTGTTGTTTTTTGTTTCTGTAATTTAGAATTTGTCTAGGGGAGGTACACCTAAAAAATTGGCGCTAAGGAAAGCTTCTCCTTGGTGATGTTTGCTTTTTATGTGAATATCATTTATTTTCCCTGGACTCGTTTTAGTAAGCTGGGTGCTGTTTGTCAGAGTCCTGTATCAATTAATATGCGCATTGTAGAAGTCTTATATTGTTTCTTGGGGCATTCTGATCTTGGCAAAGGCCGGCAGTGGTTTTATATTATGTTGCGTTGTCTTATGATTATATCCGTCATATGTCAGCCCTAAGTTCAGTTTTCTGACTGGTTTGGGAGTTTCTGGTCCAGTGGTCAACATAGGGGTAATTTCTTGATTTATATTTGGCATCCCTTTTTCAGCAACAAAAGAGGGTGATGTCATGATCACAGGCTGTGCACAGGGGAGATTTGGGGAAACAGGCTTTAGATTTGTTTTAGACATGTTTAGAAGCAACTCAAGGTAAGCTTTGGCAATTGCTTTTTGTTCTGAAAGTTTGTTTGCCATCCGTTCCCAGTTATTTGTGCTTTGATTTATCTCCTCGCTTTTGATCTTTAATTCTTCTTCAAGAAGGTCATTTGTGGTTTTTACTTGTTTAATTTCTGAGTTTATTGCATCTATGATTTGTGATTTCTTGACGAAATCGTCTTCTAAGGCCTCCAGATTTCTCAGTAGAACATTATTTACTGAAAGCAATTCATTTATTTGAGTCATGAAAATATGCTTGTCATTATCAGCTTGCTGAATGGATTCTTCTCTGAGAGTGTGTTCATAATCTAGTTTGTTGGTTAAGACCATTCGTTAGACTACTGTTCTTTTCTGTGATGATTTTTTAAAGCGTCTTCAGCTGATTTTATGCGATCCTCTAATTCTGCTTGATATAGAGACTTCTCTGTTTTATCAATATGAATTTGTTGTTTTAGTTGATTGTTCTCAGCAAGAAGAGCATTACCCACTTCAACAGCTATAGTAGGGGAAGTGTTATGATCTATATTTTCATTTAGTGTTAGGTTATGTATTTAAATTTGTAATTTTTCTATGTTACTTTTTGTTGCATTTATTTTACAGCTATTAAATTCCCAGGAGTTTATTTCAGCTGAAGTAAGTGCTTTGAATATTTTTCAGGCCAATTGAGGCATTTAGAGTGATACCATTTTTTACAAGAACCTGTGCAACAAATAGCTTGAAATTTTACTCCAATTTTACAGATTCCACACGGGTGTTTTGACATTTTTGTTAGTCCAAGTACTCAGAGATAGAAGCACAGAGGTTAGCTTTCTTCAGTTAACTGGGTAAAGAAAAAAAGAGGCAGTTTTTTGGTAGAGGTTTGGCTGATTACTTCAGTTTATTAATAAAAATTATAAGTATGTGGTAAATGGTTTCAGTTCTAAATAAAAAGGATGAAAATGTAAGATAATATGGATACAGTTTTTTGGTAAAGGTTTAGCTGTTTCCCTCAGTCTATTGATAAAATAGTAAAATATATGGGTGCAGTTTTGTTGGTAAAGGTTTGCTGTTTCCGTCAGTCTATTGATAAAATAGTAAAGTATATGGATTCAGTTTCTTGGTAAAGGTTTAGCTGTTTCCTTCAGTCTATGTGACATTAAAAATGCTGTGAGTCGTATAGTTAACATGTCTTTAAAAGTTGCTTGAAGAGGTGGCTGTCAGAATTGTAAAAATTCAGTTGATTAAATTGGAAATCAAGTTCTGTGTCAACTTTGTATGCAGTACAGTGGCTGTATTGCTGTCAGAGCTGATGTGGCGTCTATGTTAGTTCTGAAAATGCTGATGCAGCATCTAGGTAAGTGGCCTTATCACAGGCAGCTGTGCGCCAACACTTGATGATTTGGAATACCGAAGTCTGTTAAATATTACTTGGCAGTAACGTCACTAGATTACGGTGGGTGGAGTCAGTCCATGGTTATTTCATCTCAGTTTGTGATATCTTTATTCTGACTGGATACTATATTTGTTAAAGTGGTAATTTTTAAAATTGTGTTGCATTTTAGCAGGTTTGGTTTGGTAAATTCTTTATAAAGGTATCTTGTTACTTGTAAGTGACCGTAGGATTGTCAGTGTGACTGTTTAGAATGTAGTTTCTTGGAAAAATTACATGGTTTTTGTTAAAAATTTTGTTTTACGGACTTATATAAACCAAGTTAAGTTTAGTGCACAATTAGTAATATTTTGTCGGGTTATTACACTTAATACACACTTTTCTTGGGAGTCCACTTCACTGTGACTGTAGTCAGTTAGCCATCTTGTTAACTCTTATTTAGCTATCTTGTTTAATACTTGCTTATGATATTGTCAACTTATTATAAAGGTTTTTGTTCCTAGTTGTGTATTATGTTGCGAGTTTAGTTAATGTGACATAGTATATAAATAAATTGTGCATAGCAGAAAATGAAAAGTGGTATAAAGTGTAGGTAAATGTTGAACTGAATTAAAACAAGTAACAAACTTTCTTGGTATTTTTCCTTTATTATGATTTTAGTTAAAGTTGTTAAGTTTTACAGTCTAACCTTGTTTTTTTTATATATTATATATATATATATATATATATATATATATATATATATATAGTGATAACTAAAGCTTCCAGTTAACCGTGTCAAGGTGTTATTTATATATCACCAAATGTTCCGCCCATGGTATGATGTGGTGGCATCCTCAGTGATATCTCTGAGACTGATTTATACTCATTAATTGGGAGTGAAGCCAATCTAGATCAATGAAAGTCCAGATTAACTGGAAATACAGAAAGTATATTTAAAAACAAGGAGTATAAGACTGAACATACTATGCAGTACATTTGTTATTTATATATTATTTTTAACTCTTTTAGATTATATTAATTTTTTATAAAAAAAGGAAGTCAGTTTAATCTATATAAACAATACAGTAATCACCAAACAACCACTGAGCACTAGATGTCTGCACTGTTGAATACCGAGAGCGGGGAGGAATATGATGTGCGTCATGTTAGATGTTTACAGTCAACTTTGATTGGTATATCTCGCCATATACTTCCACACTACAACCTACAGTGACGTTATAACAACATTGTACCACCAGAATGACTATGCTACCATTAGTCGTTCCGTGTTATCCAGTACGTAGAGTTTGTAATGTTCATCTAATATATTACAATGTGACATTTTAAAATAGTTTTACTACGGTACATTTAACATTTGTTTAAGGATATCAAACACTAAAATAATTTACAGACTACTGTTACTAAGCTATTAACATGATTAGGTTGACCGTTGGGACTGAGAAACTTACCAAATAGCTGGAAAATACACTGTTCATTAAAGTTACATCACAGGATATGTTGACTCTACAATTTCCTAGGTTACAAGTGGACTGCACATTCCATGAGAGGGTGGGGGTAACGAGTTATTGATAGCGATACAACACAGACCAGACTATATTTGTTGAAGCTTAAAAACCTTATTGATTTCTACATGATATGTGAGACGAAAAGTGAAAAGGGACCTCTTTTCGGCATAGTAAAATGTTAAGTATTCATGAAACTACCGATTTTGCTCAAAATTATCGATATTCAGTTTTTTATAGATTATCAAACCTTAATTTATATAAAACAGGCCTGTATCGGTTATAAAGTCGAGCCGAAGCATTAAAACATTGAATAAAATTTATTTAGATGTCAGTGTTTGGTCTGAGAAAAGGGGCCTCTCGTTGTTATGGCAAAATAACATAGGCCCGACAAGAGGTCCCTTTTCAAAAACACATTAGAAAAGAAACATTACTTAAAAAACTAGCATCTCCTGAGTTCTAGCGTCGGTTTAGAAAACTGCGGCAAATGTTGCCTAAATGCAGGACAGTTTCTTGTGTGTTTAAAGCATCGCAACAACAGGTACCTTTTCTAAAGCAGTATTAGCAGCATTTGAAACAGCTGCTGTTTTACTACCAATCAACTGCTTATAAAACCAGTTTTTCTCAAAATGCCGCTTTCAATTTGTGAAACTTTAAACGTTTATTACTTAAAGGAAAAAAATCGTAGGGACGTGGAATTTACACCAACTTGCTCATAATTTCATGCTTAATTTAAAAATACCAATAACTAAAAATCGATAATTGCCGACAAGAGTTGCCTTTTCACTTTTCGTCTCACATATAAACATTTTATTTGATCATCACAGATTGATCCTGATGAAGGGTGTTCATCCGGGCGTCCAGTTTAGCGCTCTAAAGAATTTTGTTCAAGATTTTAACGTAACTGGCGCTAAGAGTAGTAAAGATTCTGACTCACTATCGAACTAGCAATGTATTCCTCTTCCCCTCATAGCCCCCACCTGCCCCACCTTGCAAATTCGAGATATGGGCATAACTCCCACATTTATAGTAAATTCTAGCAATCATTTATATATTATTAATCTACTTTTTTAGCCAAAGATGATTGTACAAATTTAAACTCAAAATTTGAACAAATATCATTTATAGAAAAATAATTGGTATCAATTTAAAAAAAATGATTTATTTTTTTAGATTTACTATATACTAAGTTGATTAGTACCTTTTGTTCATTATATTCTCAAAATGTTAATAAATTATATCACACGGATTGTTAATGAGTTATGCACCAAAAAGGCCAAATTAGTCACTTTGGGCTTACATATCTCCATAAAGAAATGTTGTAGAATTTTTTCGCATAACACATGTATTACTTACATTGATACTAACAATTTTATTAGAAACATTTTTAAAAATAATTTTCGATCGAACGCCCTTTAGTAGATATTCAGATTGAAAATAGCGAAATAAACAAATTTAAAAAGGAATTACTTTTTTTACTGACTGTTATTAGGGTATTTGTATAATATTTGTGATTGTTTTTTTTTAAAAAGCTTGTTCAGAGGAAAAAAAGCTTCGGAACTGAGCTGGTTCTGGTAGCTTTAAACCTAGTTGGAGGGGGAATCAGTAGACTGACCCACCCACAAACCAGAGTTCAAGTTCCCAGTAATGTGTCAGTGAGTAAAAACAACTATGCCAGATTTAACTGTAGCAGATGTCCTGTATTTCAGGCTGCCCTATACCGACTGTCTGGAGACGTTAACCCTCTACATATTGACCCAAGTTTTGCGGCAATATCTGGATTTCCAAGGCCAATTCTTCATGGATTGTGTTCGCTTGGCATCTCTCTGAGACTGGTGTTAGCTGCTTATGGAGAAAACAACCCTGCACTTTGTAAGGCATTCAAGGTGAGTATTACAACAACTTTATCTAAGAGTTCAAGAGTTGTTTTAATATAGTAAGTAATCAATAACAAATGTAAAACTGGAACGATTAAATAGAAAGGAAATATATTAAGGGTGTTTGTCCGGGCACCTAGTTTAGAGCTCTAAAGAATTTTGTTCTAGATTTTATCACAACTGTCACTAAGAATAGTAAAGATGTATTCCCCTTCCCTCTCTCCCCCTCATAGCCCCCACCTGCTCCGCCCCGCAAAGTCTACGGATGAGTTTTATTGCCAACTCAATAGCAATGAATTTTATTTTCATTATTAATCTACTTTTTTAGCCAAAAATGACTATACAAATTTCAACTCAAAATTTGAACAGTTATCATTTATAGAAAAATAATTGGTAACACTTAAAAAAAGTTATTCTTATATAGATTTACTATATACTAAGTTGTTTAGTACCTTTTTTCACTATATTCTCAAAATGTTAATAAATTATATCACAAGGTTTGTTGATGACTTATGCACCAAAAAGGCCAAATTAGTCACTTTGGGTAGCCATATCTCCGTAAAGACATTTTTTAGAATTTTTTCCTGTAACACATTTATTACTTACATGGATACTAACAATTTTATTAGAAACATATTGAAAAATAAATTTCGATCGAACACCCTTAACTTGAAATGTGTTAAGGGAGGTGTATTTTTTGAAATATACCACTTTTTCTATCAGCTTGTTAGTACTACTGTATTACTCAAGGGGGCACCTTTTTATGAGGAAACAAAATATTGTTAAAAAGCATATAAAATGCATAAAAAACATAAATAACTCATTTTAAGAAGAAACTGTAATTTACAGCTTTTCATTAACCCTACTACTGGCGGCTATATTTTCCTAAACTGGCAGGCTGTTTTTCCTCATTTTTTAAAATTTTTTTATAAAATTCATAAAAAATAGCAAAATATAATAAACCTGGTTGTATTATATATCCTTGCACTCACAATGAACCAGGCAATCATGTTAGCATGCAAATTGTGCATATAAAATATGTATGTTTTTTTTCTGACGTTTGAAATTTACAAAAATGCATTAGTAAAAATAAAAAAGGGTGGGGTTATGCCTATAAAATTATATAATACTTATAAATTTTATATTACAAGATAGCCAATTTGTAGCAAATGTTGTCTAGTTTTAGAAAATATAAAATATATAGAGATATGTTTATGAATAAAAAATTTGTATAATAATATTCGTGACTACTACATAAACCTAAAATTTTGTTACCATGGAAATCATTGTAAATAAAAATTCATAAATAATTGACTATCACATCTACAGACTTATAATTAGTCTTAAAATTACCATAATGGTATTTTCTAACATAATATAAATAGTTATATGAGAATATTTACAACAAATTACAACACAATTACAACAAAAACAACACAACAAATGACTGACAGCGTCTACTTTGGAGTAATGGTGACCGGTCCCAGATGCTTCTTTCAAAGTTTCTTCTTTTTCATCACTTTGTAACATCAATGCAAAGACATCGAACAATAATCGATGTATACCATCGGATTTGGTATCTTTCGATGATTACAATGGTGAAAGAATCATATCGATACAGCTAACGTTTATTTTGTGACAAGTGATAATGTCGCGTGCTGTCAAACTGCGGAATTTCCGCAGTCTACCGGTTTTAAGATAAGACAAACTGCGGAAATTTCGCAGCGCACCGGTATTAGGGTTAAAGTTCAACCCTGATGAGTTATAGATTATTGAAATCTTTACCCTGAAATTTCATATTTTTAACAGTTTTTTTTAATAGTTTAAAGGTTTTTAGAATATGCATATTTGGAATTGTTTGAAAGATTGTGTTACTAAGTAACCCCTAAAAAAGATTTTATTTTGGAATAATTGGGTTTTTAACCCTCCGAGCGTCCACTATAAAGCCTGTAAATGATAAGGCATAATTGGACATTTCGCGAGCATTTTTAAAAACATTTATAAAAAATTGTAAATATTACCAAAACATGACATATTATACATCCCTGTAATCAGAAAAGAGTGTACTATAATAATATGAAAAGAAAAAAAATCTTCCTTGAATTAAAAAATCTTTATATGACCTTGTACAAATTTTTTTGTCATCGCAAACAAGTTTATAAAGTTTGGACTATCCCCACAAAAGTTCCAATCAACCAAAAAACAATTCCAAAATACACAATTTGTAGGACATATTATTTACTGTAACATATAAAAAATGTACACACTTATTGCAATAAATAAAAAAGTTATAACACTAAATCTAACTAAGTACACTTCACAATTTTTCTACTCTACTCAGAATAAATCTACAAAGTCTAATAAATCTATATCACTACTATCACTTTCGGTAATAGGATCACCTAACGCATCTCAATATCGTCGGATCTAAGATTATCAGCCATAATTATTCATTTACTTATAAAAACTATAAAAATTAGGATAAGTAACTAAACAACAACACAACACAATGTACACAGGTACACAACTGACTGACGACAATCTAGCCATTCCATGAAAACACTAAAGTTTTTCAGCTGTTCCATTCCGTTCCGCTGACCTTGTATACTAAAACCAGGCATCAATATAAACCGTGAAGCCTGCTTGTTCTTTAAAAAAAAAAATTAGGTCGATATTGCGTTTCATAACCGAATTACAAGCGCTTTACGGCAACACTACAAAAAGGTCGACGCATCGTATTTTATCACTTGAGCGGTACGTAAAAAGGTCGATGCATCGACCTTTATCACCAGAAGAGTTAATATAGATATGGTAATAAAAACCAAAACTTATTTTTTCAGTATAATTTAGGCCACCATTTAGAAACGAACAAAGAAAATTGGGTTTATTCTTCATCAAATACCTTTAAAACAATGTACCACTTGACCCATTCTTACATTTGAAATTTTTGGGATTCGAACGTAGGACTCTCTGTTTATAGTACACCACGAAATTCTACTGCTAATTAGCAGCTTTTAAAAGTACGTAAATATGATTAAAAAATTAAGAAACATTTGATGTAAACATATTTCTTATTATAACTTTTATTCATAAAAATCGTGACAATGGCAGAAAATCACTATTTCCTATCCACCATTTTGTTTTACAATATTTTCTTTGTTAAAGTTATAATAAGGGACTTACAAACCCTAATTTTCATTAAAATGTATAATTATTTCAATTTATTCCAATTATTTATTATTACTGATTAATTGTTTTCACTATTTAAATTGGCTATTACTGGGCTTAACAACAAAACAATACTTTTATTGCAAAACACCGCCAAGAACTACAATATTTATTGAAATAGTTCCAAAATAATTAATTTAGGTCCAGTGAATATGTGAATACTTTCCATTACAGAATGATTCAAAACTAATTCTTTTGTTGATATAATTTTTTTTTTTTTTTTATTAAAGAAGGTTTTATGTGTTTTTAATTTACAGAACCACTTAATTTAATTGTAACAATTCCTTAAGTATACATTTTTACATATTGTTAACTACTGTAAACAGTGGATTGAATCAAATCCCACTCACTTTACACATTGCTTCAAATTAGAATAGAATAGGGCTAATAGCATTCATTTTGCTTCAGAATTGAATTGCAATACCATAAATAATTAATAGGATACCAACCTATCAGCCTTGAAGACCAGTTCATCATAGGTTTGTTAAAAGCTATAACAATTTTGTTGATCATGCCACATATTCAGGGATTCAGTGTTTAAATTATACCAACACATGTTTAGATTTACATTGTTAATGAATTTTAAAACAGCAAGTACTTTCAAAAGTGAAAAAGGAAGGTTAGTAAACACTTATTTATTGTATTCTAATTTATTTTTCAACCAAGTAAGTTGTTGTAAATGATTTATATCAAAGTAGGGGGTTTCCTCCTTTGGTCAGAAACTATCTTGATAAATTTAAAATCATAACTTAACAATTTTTCAAATCTGCAGGGAATCAAATACATTTTATGACAAAATTATTATTCCGGAATAATAAAAATGTACTACTAAAGTCATTTATTGCTTAGTCATTAATTTTCATAAATGTGTCATATATTATTATGTGTTTGTTTTATATGTGACACATTCATAATTTATGATTTATATACAACTAGCTGATAGAATAAAATGAAGGATAATAATAATGGACTCCATATCAGGCAAATGAAGGTCTCCATATCACAAACTATATAGAAATTCAAAATGACTCAAATGTTTTTCATTATTTTGGACACAAGTACTGACAGCCCTTCCACCTACTATATATATACAATGTGTAAAGCTCACTCTTTATACAAAATACATTATCTCCTCCCACTCAGCCTATATATTGTTACTCCTACTAGTGATGGGTCGGTTCCATTTTTTTCGGTTCGGTTCTTTACTGAAATCGGTTTCGGTTCTGAGTACTTTTTAAGAAAGTCTCAGAATATTTTTTCTAATACCTTTACACCAGTGAATCAACAAATGTGAAATCAGTCAGTAAAAACAGTGCATAGTATTTTGGCGATTTCACCAATATAAAGTATAATACACCCTAAAAATCTGTAAAATGACTACAATATTTCCAATAGCTAGAGAATTTGTATTTTATTTATTCTCAGGGTATGATTTTTTAGATTTTTTGACAAAGAAAGTATTTACTTTGAATTTAAAAACGTATACAATTTAGATAAATGTAATATAATGCTCAAATTAGTATGCAATTGAAATTTACCTTGAGGAAAATTAAAAAAAAAAATTATTTTTACTAAGTATTGAAAAAAAAACTATATTAACTATTGGTTCTTGTCTCAATTGGTGGTAATACTGAATTAAGAAAATATTAATGCTACTCACATTCATAAAAAACTATACAGCCAATAATACCATAAATGTTTTTAGAAATTACGGTATACATTTTGTGTTAAATTTAAGAAATAATAAACTATTTTGAGTCAGTAAATGTTAAGTCAATGCAATTTAAAACAGTAATCCTTTGAACATTGATCTAATTTAAGACTTCTAAAAAGAAGAAAAAATAATTAAAATAAAATTTAACTATTTTAAAATAGAAATGCTCAAGAATTATTTTGTTTTGTTTTGATAGAATATTAATCATATTAATTTATTTTCAATCAAATTCCCTAGGTTTTTAATGCATTGTTTTTTCATTACAAGTCTAAATAAATAAATTCTAATATCTTAAGTTCATCATAAAAACCTTTTATTTTTCAAAATACACAATAAAACTATAAGCATAATTAGTTTCAGAATGTTATATGAGTTGTAAACAGAATGGAATGTTTCCACAAGGTGTTTTTTATCAGGCAGGAAGTGATAAGAAAGGGGCAATAAACAAGGGTGAAGCTTAGACAGACTGGACTTTGGACTCTTGATCAAAAACTGAATGGCTTTAATTCACTACCTTTGCGTGTGAATTCTTATTTATTAATGTTATCTGTCTCTTTTCAAGTGCTGAAGGAAATGGCCAGACTATGGAGAATATTTTATGACCTAGATATTTTGTTTATGTTGTGGCCAAATCAGGTACTGATAAGAAGTGGCCTTCTAAAGGCAGATATTTTTTGACAAAGATATGTTTATCTTGTGGCCGGATGTAGTTTGATTGTTCTGTTTATCAGCACTTTTCATACCTGAAAATTTTCTGATATGAAAGCTATCTCTCCATTTACTTTTCTAGAACCGGAACCGCAGAACTGAGATTTTCTTTTGTCAATAACCGATAGAACCGAGAACCGACTTTAGGAACCGACCCATCCCTAACTCCTATCCAGCTGTCCCATGGACTAAAACAATGCCATAACTATAAAGAGTCCTCTAACGTGTTCTACACAAGTCCGCTGATGGCCATCCAACATGAGCTGTTATTACTTGTGTAAAAATTATTGCATCTGGAGTTCAATACATAGATAAGCCTACTATCTAGAACCGTAGACCTAAAAGAATTATAAAAAATTTTACCTATAGATAAAAATAAGGGGAAAAAGAAAACAGGTTAGGCTTACTTCATTTCCTTTTCTTTATTTGCACATGTTATATTCCTGTCATTAGCTGTCATGTACCCAAAAGATACCAGAATCATATTTTTTTAAATATATTTTTCGTATCTCATAAAAGAACCTCACTATCTACAAAAAAACTCCATTAAGCTTGGTTCAACAGTGATCCTATTGTATGAAACATTTTTACACTAATCTTCAATAACGGCTGATAGTTTTTCATATTGTTTTTCTTGGCATCTTCAGTGTTGTCAAATCTGAACCCACTTCCTTTGTTTCTGAGTCATAACCTAAGTACCATGACTCATCACCTGTAATAATGACCTTGTCCAAGAGATATGGATCATCTTCAATCTGTTCTTTCAAAGCACAACATTTTTCTGGCATTCTTTTCGACTAACAGTCAGAACCAGAGGCAAAAATCTGGCAGCGACTTGTTTCATTCTCGAATCTTCGGTTAAAATTTGCTTCGAATCCACTTTTCTCTGACAACTGCTTGGCTTGTCAATAGTCTGTTAGCACAGTTGTTAAATTATCTCAACATTTTCATCTGTTTGCGCAGTTGTTGGGCATCCAAAACAATTTCATTAATTAATTAACAATTCGCCATCTTTAACTTGACAAAACCAATCTTACAGTTACGTTTATACTATAGCGTCAACTTTGTAAGCTGTTTGCAAGCTTAGAGCTGACTCAATAGCCTTTTGTTCTATCGGGAAGCAAAAATTTAACAGCTGCTCGTTGTTCACTTAAAATCACCATAATGAAAGGCGATAAGTGAACAAAACAACTGTAGCAGAAAAAATCACATCATATGAACAGAACA
>JAQJVL010009633.1:0-15356 GCA_035578905.1 Stictocephala bisonia | reverse complement strand
GGTATTGAATGAACAGTGGTACTGGCCCACCCACCCACCCATGCACTTTAGTGGTACCCACCCGCCCTCCCATACACGTAGAGTGGTATTTACCTACCCGATCTCCTTTACAAGTAGAGTGGTATTGACCCACGCCCCACCCACCCTCCCATACACGTACAGTGGTATTGACCCACCCACTCCCCGTTACAGGTAGAGTGGTATTGTGTGTGTGTGTGTGTGTGTGTGTGTGTGTGTGTGTGTGTGTGTGTGTGTGTGTGTGTGTGTGTGTGTGTGTGTGTGTGTGTGTGTGTGTGTGTGTGTGTGTGTGTGTGTGTGTGTGTGTGTGTGTGTGTGTGTGTGTGTGTGTGTGTGTGTGTGTGTGTGTGTGTGTGTGTGTGTGTGTGTGTGTGTGTGTGTGTGTGTTTTACAAGAAAATTAATAGGTTAGGAACCATTTAAGCAATTTACTAAAAATTTTGGAAACTTCTTTAAATTATCATTACTAAGCAAATAACCATTGAGTTATATTTAGTCGTTGTAAAATAGAGTAGATTTGAAACCAAACATTTTCAGTTTGCAAGATATTTGGAGAACAATATAAGGCGGGTGGGTCAATTAAATTATTAATCAATAGGCCAATGACAAACAGCCGGTAGTTATCAGTTGATCCCTTTATAAATGTATTTTGGCTCTGATTAGGATTGAATTGAGAACCTTTAGCTTATGAACCTTGGACCCACCCGCCCAACCATACACGTACAGTGGTATTGACCCACCCGCCCACCCATACACGTAACGTGGTATTGACACGCCCGCCCAACCATACACGTAACGTGGTATTGACCCACCCGCCCAACCATACACGTACGTGGTATTTGGCAGAAAACCTACATAAATAGGTTTTCTGCCAAAACTACAATTCTTTTTATGAATTTGCCATAGGGGTTTGGACCTTAGTCTCTCCAACGTATTATTATAGCAATAAATAATAAAAAATAAAAATGCCCCTGGCGTAGACAATAAATTAAATAAAAATAAAAAATCATCACCAATGTCCTTTTAAGAGTGGGTGGGAAGGTCATTATCACTGTAAATGTAGGGGTGAGTGTGAAGGGTCACTATCACTGTAAATGTAAAATTAAGAGTGGGTCGGAAGGTCATCACCACTGTAAATGTAATTGTACGAGTGGATAGAAGGGTCATCTATCAATCGATGGATAGAACTGACATCTCCACTGTAAGAATACCAGTGGGTGGAGGGTAGTGGGATAACACAAATGTAGTTGTGTAGGTGGGGGAAGAGTCATCGTCACTTAAGTGTATGAGTGGATAGAAGGGTCATCTATCAATCGACGGATAGAACTGACATCTCTACTGTAAGTATACGAGTGGGTGGAGGGTAGTGGGCTAACACAAATGTAGTTGTATAGGTGGGGGAAGAGTCATCGTCACTTAAGTGTATGAGTGGATAGAAGGGTCATCTATCAATCGATGGATAGAACTGAAATATTCACTGTAAGTATACGAGTGGGTGGAGGGTAGTGGGCTAACACAAATGTAGTTTGTAGGTGGGGGAAGAGTCATCGTCACTGTAAGTGTATGAGTGGATAGAAGGGTCATCTATCAATCGATGGATAGAACTGAAATATCCACTGTAAGTATACGAGTGGGTGGAGGGTAGTGGGCTAACACAAATGTAGTTTGTAGGTGGGGGAAGAGTCATCGTCACTGTAAGTGTATGAGTGGATAGAAGGGTCATCTATCAATCGATGGATAGAACTGAAATGTCCACTGTAAGTATACGAGTGGGTGGAGGGTAGTGGGCTAACACAAATGTAGTTTGTAGGTGGGGGAAGAGTCATCGTCACTGTAAGTGTATGAGTGAATAGAAGGGTCATCTATCAATCGATGGATAGAACTGAAATATCCACTGTAAGTATACGAGTGGGTGGAGGGTAGTGGGCTAACACAAATGTAGTTGTATAGGTGGGGGAAGAGTCATCGTCACTTAAGTGTATGAGTGGATAGAAGGGTCATCTATCAATCGACGGATAGAACTGAAATATCCACTGTAAGTATACGAGTGGGTGGAGGGTAGTGGGCTAACACAAATGTAGTTGTGTAGGTGGGGGAAGAGTCATCGTCACTGTAAGTGTATGAGTGGATAGAAGGGTCATCTATCAATCGATGGATAGAACTGAAATATCCACTGTAAGTATACGAGTGGGTGGAGGGTAGTGGGCTAACACAAATGTAGTTTGTAGGTGGGGGAAGAGTCATCATCACTGTAAGTGTATGAGTGGATAGAAGGGTCATCTATCAATCGATGGATAGAACTGAAATATCCACTGTAAGTATACGAGTGGGTGGAGGGTAGTGGGCTAACACAAATGTAGTTGTATAGGTGGGGGAAGAGTCATCGTCACTTAAGTGTATGAGTGGATAGAAGGGTCATCTATCAATCGACGGATAGAACTGAAATATCCACTGTAAGTATACGAGTGGGTGGAGGGTAGTGGGCTAACACAAATGTAGTTGTGTAGGTGGGGGAAGAGTCATCGTCACTGTAAGTGTATGAGTGGATAGAAGGGTCATCTATCAATCGACGAATAGAACTGAAATATCCACTGTAAGTATACGAGTGGGTGGAGGGTAGTGGGCTAGCACAAATGTAGTTGTGTAGGTGGGGGAAGAGTCATCGTCACTGTAAGTGTATGAATGGATAGAAGGGTCATCTATCAATCAATGGATAGAACTGACATATACACTGTAAGTATATGGGTGAGTGGATGGTAGTGGGATAACACAAATGTAGTTGTGTAGGTAGGAGAAGAGTCATCGTCACTGTAATTGTATAAGTGGATAGAAGGGTCATGTATCAATCGACGGATAGAACTGACATATCCAATGTAAGTATACGAGTAGGTGGAGAGTAGTGGGCTAGCACAAATGTAGTTGTGTAGGTGGGGGAAGAGTCATCGTCACTGTAAGTGTATGAATTGATAGAAGGGTTATCTATCAATCGATGGATATAACTGACATATCCACTGTAAGTATACGGGTGAGTGGAGGGTAGTGGGATAACACAAATGTAGTTGTGTAGGTGGGGGAAGAGTCATCGTCACTGTAAGTGTATGAGTGGATAGAAGGGTCATCTATCAATCGACGGATAGAACTGACATCACCACTGTAAGTTTATGTATGGATGGAGGGAAGGGGGCCAACACCACTGTAGGTTTATGGTTGGTGGATGGGTCATCACTACTTTAAGTGTATGGATGGGTAGTAGGGTCATCTTCACTATACTATGGGTGTTGTAAAGGTCATCATAATTTGCTTATAGCCCAAAGATGGTAATATCCAGATGTATTTAAACGTAACATTGCCTCTTATGAAATAATAAGAGCTCCCTGAGGGAATGACCTGTTTCAATCATAAATAAGATGTTCTAAAAGAAATAAATATAATGTTCTGGTGAATTGAAACTTTAGCAAGTAGCCTTTCATTTATGCAATTTGTACAATCTAGTAATTAATTTAGCCAAATGGTGACTCAGAAGCTCATTGCAGATTCCTTTTGAGAACGGATGGATGGCCTGTACATAGCTGAATAATTGATGTGGATGTTCATGGAGTATTGGAACGAATGCTTGTTTCGAATAATTAAGAAAGGTATAAGTTTTCCTATCAATTAGTAGCCAATTATTAAACAATGGTATAATTGTGTAGTATGATCTGTTACGGCCTCTTAAAACATGAGTATCATTAACTTTATTGATATGTTAATGTATATATTGTATCATGATATGTCTTCAAAATCAACTTAACTATGGTTTTTACATTGAAAATTTCTTCGTTTGAAAGAATATTTATTTTACTTATGAAACTCTAATATTTAATAATGTAAAATATCCCTTTGGGTGTTACTAATAATTCTAACTAAGTTTGTTAACAATTCAGGTTACTGATTTTTAGGGTTATACAAAATGTTAGTGTAAGAATTGTTTATTTAAAAAATGTTAGTTTCTAAGAATTGTTTGTTTCCAGACTTCATTAGACAATTTAAACAGTTTTTTGTACTATGCACATGTTTAAATTATATATTTGAAATGAAACACGACTGCAAACAGTTACAAAGAAAAGGATTATAAAGAAATTCAGTAATAACAATTTTTATTGTATTAAGATGTCTTGATTTATGCTAAAATAATGACCTTGTTAGATTTAAGTATGTTAAATAAAAGAAAGAATATCTTTCTTATTGAGCATGAGAAAACAAAGTTAAATTTTCCTTTCTTAGTAATGGGATTATATATTTTATTTACAAAGAGTAACTAATATGATATACATAATACAACCCTAAAAGGGAGATGTGTTAAAAATACAAAAAAATAAATAAATAAAATAAAAACACTCGTTAAATTAAAAGGAATTGAATTATTTTTGACACATTTTTTAAAGAAAATAGTAAAATGTTTACTTTTAGTTGGGATAGCCAACACTACTGGACGTGTATGGGTGGATGGGATGGTCTTCAGCATTGAACGTGTATGGATGGTCGGGAGGGTCGTCACCATTTTACATATATAAAGGGATGGGAGGATCATAATCACAGCACATGTATGGATGCGTGAGTAGGGGGGTGGTTATCACCGTTGTAAATGTGTGGATGGAGGGGAGGGTCATCACCACATAACGCGAATGGGTGGGTGGGAGGCTCATAACCACAGAACGTGTATGTATGGAAGGAATAGTCATCACCACAGAACGTGTATGGGTGGATGGGATGGTTTTCAGCACTGAACGCGTGTGGATGGGTGGGAGGGTCATCACCACCTTCCTACCTATACACACACAATTGTATTGACCCACCCGCCCACCCAAACATGTACAGTGATAATGACCCACCTCCCTCCCATACACGTACAGTGGTATTGACCAACCCGCCCACCCATACATGTACAGTGATAATGACCCACCTCCCTCCCATCCACATACAGTGGTATTGACCCACCTCCCTCCCATACACGTACAGTGGTATTGACCTACCCGCCCACCCATACGTGTACAGTGATAATGACCCACCTCCTACTCATACGAGTACAGAGGTAATGACACCACCTCCCTCCCATACACATATAGTGGTATTGACCAATCTCCCTCCCATACACATATAGTGGTATTGACCAATCTCCCTCCCACACATATAGTGGTATTGACCAATCTCCCTCCCATACACGTACAGTGCTATTGACCCACCCGCCCACCGATACACGTACAGTAGTACTGACCCACCTGCCCACCCATACAAGTACAGTGGTACTGACCCACCCGCCCTCCCATACACATATAGTGGTATTGACCAATCTCCCTCCCATACACATATAGTGGTATTGACCAATCTCTCTCCCATACACGTACAGTGCTATTGACCCACCCGCCCACCCATACACGTACAGTAGTACTGACCCACCTGCCCACCCATACACGTACAGTGGTACTGACCCACCCGCCCTCCCATACACGTACAGTAGTACTGACCCACCTGCCCACCCACACACGTACAGTGGTACTGACCCACCCGCCCTCCCATACACATATAGTGGTATTGACCAATCTCCCTCCCATACACATATAGTGGTATTGACCAATCTCCCTCCCATACACGTACAGTGCTATTGACCCACCCGCCCACCCATACACGTACAGTAGTGGTGACCCACCCGCCCACCCATACACGTAAAGTAGTGGTGACCCACCTGCCCACCCATACACGTACAGTAGTGGTGAACCACCCGCCCACCCATACACGTAAAGTAGTGGTGACCCACCTGCCCACCCATACACGTACAGTGGTACTGACCCACCCGCCCACCCATACACGTACAGTAGTACTGACCCACCTGCCCACCCATACACGTACAGTGGTACTGACCCACCCGCCCTCCCATACACGTACAGTAGTACTGACCCACCTGCCCACCCATACACGTACAGTAGTACTGACCCACCCGCCCTCCCATACACGTACAGTAGTACTGACCCACCTGCCCACCCATACACGTACAGTGGTATTGATTATTATTCAATGTAAGTACTGTACTTGTAAAAATGAAGTACAGTTACATTTTAATTCCAAATTCAAAACTGGGCTGTTCATATATTTCATAAGATTATATAAAAAATTGGACATTTTTATACTATAGTATGGTAGCGATGTAAGTAAATTATTAAAAATAGCTGAACCAAGTAATAATAAGGTAGTTCACAAATTATTTTATTATTAGAATTATAGAATTAAACTATTAGAGACTATTAAAAGAAAGAACGAGTAGATATAGATAAAAATAAAATGTAAAATATGTAACTAACTAATCGGGAAACACGTGAATTTCAAGTTAATATCAAGTTTAAACACCAGGAAGTACTCACAGATGGCCAATAAATGTGATTTGCATTATGAAACTAATTTCATAGTCAATTGACTACCCTTTATATTTAATATTAAATGTTGTTGTTAGAGGTGAGTTTCTATATAAGCAGAAGAGCGATTTGATTACGTTAGAGCATTATTAGCATGCAAGCAGGTGTCTCCTTTTCAACAAAATCCACAAATTTAGTAAGATTCCTACTTTTTTACAAATATACCAGAAGTAACTAAAAACAATTTTCTACACATTTTATGAACAATTATGTTAATCTGGTGAAAGATGGTCTTTGTTCCTAATTATTATGTGTAATGAACAAACCTTTTTTTGTAAAAGACATTTAAACTTTTTTTGACACCTGCTACATCAAGCAGATCGTTAATGACTCTTTCCAGTGACATGGAAGACACGTCAGCATCTCCCTATCCATCCGAACCTGTCAAGGAACCACTAGCTGAGTTCAACCATTCGACTCCTGCCTCACGTACACCCTCTCCTACGACTAACCCCGAAATGGAAGCTGAGAACTCCAGGCTCAGGGACCAGCTGTCGGAGGTGAAAAAACAACTACAGTGCGTCCTTGATCACACCGTCGAATCGGACACTCGCCTACTGGAGTTCACCGACCAGATATTCGTGAATAACACGCCACGAATTCCCTCACCGAAGCATGTCACACCATCTGACTGTTCTGTCCAGTGCGAACTTATAACGAACACCTGCCAAGACTGTCTGGAGTCACAAGACATCATCAAAAGCCTGCGTACTACCATTCAGGTCCTCGAAGCCAAGATTCAATGCTTGAGAGCGGAAAAAAAGGAGCTCGAATTTGGAAAAATAGTAGAATCACAGGAAGGTCAGGGTAACTGGATACTAAATCAAAATAAAAAACTTCCACCCATCCACACTCAGAACAGATTCTCCCACTTGACAAAAATGGAAGTACAACAACACCAAAATGTCCCGCATACAAGAAACACAAAAATAAATATAAATAATAAACAAAACAAAAACAGACACAAAAGTAAAAAATCACAATGCAACACATAGAATACCCGTATGCCAAGACATACATCAAACACCAACACCAAGAGTCCATAACTATTCTCGTCACTGCAAATAGAGGGGGACAGCCACATTCGTCATCTAGCAAGTCTGATACAGGAGAAGGTGAACCACAACATACAAGTCAGTGGACTATGTAAGCCTGGAGCAGGTCTTCTCGATATGTCCTCTAAAACCCGACCACCACCAAGGAGCTGCACGGTACTAATGGCAGGAACCAACGATGTCGCCGTTGGAAGAGCTAATACAATATGTCACCACCTGGAAAAAATTATCTCCTCACGACTCACTCAATCTAGTGCCGTCATCGTGCCTACGCTACCTGTGCGACACGATCTGCCAGCGGGTCATCCGGTCCATATGCAGACCGCTTACGTCAACAACTTCATTCAAGAACTCTGCGGTAGATTAAAGCGGGTGCATATGGTAAACGTAAATAATATCGGAAGGCGCTATTTCACCAGGCATGGCATGCATCTACGGTTGGCTGGCAAGAGGCAGTTAGCTACTCTGATCTTGGCATGCATGAGACAAGCGGAAGAGGCGGTGACCCCATCCAACCGCATCAATAATCCCCAAAGAGTAGCGACGAGTGCCAATTCAGGTCAGCAACAGCTGGTCAGCTATGCAGAAGCAGTAGCGAACAATCGACCGACTTCGCAGAGCCCTACACCTATTATAATGCCTAGTAATAATAATTACGTTTTTTTAGGGAACCCTCGCCGCAGCGTCGGGGAAAACTGACTTACAAAACGCAACCAAAATTTAACGATCAAAATTTAACGAAACTTCTCCATCAAAACGCGCAATTCGCCACGAACAAACTTGACGAAATTCAACTCATGTGTGAAGACTTACAGACAGACATACTGGTAGTAACTGAAAATGGATTTAACAGCAACAACATCGATCGTTGTCAAATCCCAAATTTTAAATTAGCCAGCTCATATTGCCGAACACTTACCAAAGGAGGAGGTGTTGCAATTTTCGCCAAACAAAACATTAATTTTGACTCATTCAGTCTAAATGAGGTTGTCGAAAAGCATTTTGAGGCAGCCGGAATCAAACTTCACACAATCAATTCAAAAATAATCATTGTGGGAATTTACAGGTCTCCCAGTGGAAATGAAGAAATTTTCTTTTCCAAATTTGAATCATTGTTGACTAAACTAACGTCCCATAAACACAAATATGTTATAATGGGCGACTTTAATATAGATGCACTGAACAACAATAATCCAAACACAAAAAGACTAGTCGATATACTAAGATCATTTGGCCTTGAGTTGTTAATCGATACACCGACGCGAGTGTCTGCAAGAACTCAAACAGCAATCGACAATGTCATATCAAATATTTCGAGTGTCGCGGCATGCGTGGTCAATACTGCCATTTCGGACCACTATGGCCAAGAGGCTGTAATTAGTGGAAATAAAATAAAAAGGGAGCCCAAAATTAGCAAAACAATAAGAGACATAAGGCCAAGTAACATTGCTCTCCTCAACACCTCCCTTTCAAAAGAAAAGTGGCGATGCATTGATTCATCGCAGACAGTCGAGCAAAATTTTAAATATTTTACAGACTGTTTAAATTTTTACCTAAATACATGCTGTCCTAAAAAGACAATTAAAACATTTCCTAAGAAGGCGAATAATAAATGGATCACTAAAGGCATCTTGGTTTCAAGAGAAAAGCTCAAGTGTTACTCTGAAATCTACAAAACTACCTCAAACGAAAATTTTAAATTGTTTTTCCAAAAATACAAAAAAATTTACAGAAACGTGATCCAGGCAGCTAAAGCTTATGACGTCTCCAAAGCAATAGAATCATCAAAAAATCTTTCAAAAACTGTTTGGAGTGTTATAAACAATAATAAAAAAGAATTGAAACAAATTAAAGTTAAAATTGGGGAAAGACTTGTGGAGGATGAAGTGGGGGTAGCAAACGAGTTTAACAGATACTTCGCCTCTGTTGCTTGTGAGTCGAGATCTCGCCCATCATCTTCACAAGACCCCCATACATGTAGGAGGAGCCCAGTTTCGTCAATGGCACTGACTCTCGCAGTAGAGGAAGAGATCGAAAAAATTATTCAGCAGCTCCCAGCGAAAAAATCCAACGATATTAATCTTATGTCCATGTGGCTCATTAAACAATGTTCAAACCATATCATTAAACCATTAACACGATTAATAAACCTGTCTTTCGAAAATGGAGTTTTTCCCTCGCTCCTTAAAACTGCAAAAGTCACACCAATTTTTAAGAAAGAAGATCCCTACTCTACAAATAATTATAGGCCTGTCTCGATTTTGCCAGTTATTAGCAAAATATTCGAAAAACTGTTTTTAATCAGATTGACGCAATTTTTAAACAGACACAACCTACTTTCTGACAGCCAATTCGGCTTCAGGAAAAACAAATCGACTGTAGACGCAGTGGTGAGTCTTGTCGAAAAGGTTGTAGAGGGGTTGGAAGGTCAAAACAGCGCACTTAGTGTGTTTCTTGACTTGTCCAAAGCTTTTGACTGTGTTGACCACGCTAAGCTGCTCGACAAACTGGAATCTTATGGCGTCAGAGGCGTACCACTCGAGTGGCTTCGCTCATTTCTAAGCGGACGGTACCAAGTAGTCCAAATTGCAGACAAACTCTCTGAACCGATTGAAATGAGATATGGAGTCCCACAGGGTTCAGTACTCAGTCCGATCTTGTTCTTGATATATGTCAACGACATAGGACCATCACTACTGCATGGTAAACCCATCCAGTATGCTGATGACACAACCCTTTTTTTCATTAATGAATCAAAATCGATCTTGGAACAGCAAACCTTTGTTGATTTAAATAGCTGCGTTCAATATTTCAATAGCCTCAATCTCGAAGTGAACCCCGCAAAGTGCAATTTCTTGTCTTTCGCGTTGCGACCACAGGAGGACATTGAGAGACCAACCGTTTGGTTGGGGGACACCATGCTAGAGGATGCGTTGAGTTCAAAATTCCTGGGAATACACCTGGATCGAGGGTTGACCTGGAGCCGTCACATTGACCAAGTTTGTACCAAATTGGCCTCAGGCATTTATGTTTTGAGAGCCCTAGCCAAATATTGCCCTACTCATATCCTGATAACGGCGTATTATGGTCTGATTTACCCCCATCTTACCTACGGTTTGGTTCTATGGGGAGCTTCCGCAAACAATCATTTCAGTAGGGTGTTCAAATTGCAAAAACAAGCTATTCGTATTATAGCGCAATTAAGGTTCAGAGAATCCTGCAAAGATTCATTCAAACAACTGCAACTGTTGACCCTGCCCTGCCTCTATATACTGGAAACAACCTTATTTTATGTCTCTAAGGGAAACATGATAAGGGGACGAGACATACATACGTACAATACGAGGGGCAGGGACAACTACCGAACTGGGAGACACAGGACGGTAGTTCACGAACGCTTGCCCTTATATGCGGGTGTCCGATTTGTTAACAAGTTGCCAGATTCAATTAGAAATGCCCCAGAGCCCAAGGTGTTGAAAACTCGTCTCAAACGCTGTTTAGCGTCACAGGCGTTCTATACCTGTGATGAGTTTATGGCATATGACTGGGAGACCACATAATTAAAGACTTACAACCGATGCTGGGGGGGGGGGGGGAATTGGCATGAGTAAATGGAGGATACAATGTATGTATGACTGAGGTGTTACTGTGGGGTATATGGTAAAAATTATAGTTAGTATAGTCTTGACAATTGCTATGCATTTATTGTAATGTTCCTGGCAATAAAATATTTGATTTGATTTGATTTGAAAGAAATTTGGAGCGGCCGTATGTAAGGGGGATAAGGCGTTGCCTTGCTACGCAGTGCTCCGGGTTCGATTCCCGATATGGCCATTAATAATTTTTGCCCTGCCGCTCCCGTGGTTCGGAAGTCACGTTAAGCCGTTGGTCCCCAGGTTAAGTGTTAGAGAAGGCTCCTTAGCCCTAACTTCGCCTGGTAAAATAAGACGAGCTTTAACTTTAACTTTATTTTAAATAAAGAAAATGTTAAGGCATTTAAGTTGTATGAGAGATGATATTATTAACTTATAGCAAACAATAATTAAAATCATTAGTCAGTATTTTTTATATTCTAACTAATATCCATACTTTGCTATGAGCTAAAAATATAACATTACTAATGGAACATGCCTTCAGACGCAAAATAAATCCATTTTTCAAATTATATAATATTACACTGAACAAATTATGGCAAACACAAATAAACATGTTTTAATTTAAAGTCCATATGGACCCTTGAAATGATAGGAATAGCATACATAGTTAACCACCATAAAAAAAAAAAAAAAAAAAAAAAATGAAATACCTATAAAAAATTGAACTTTAAGTTCTAAACATTATTGAAAATAGATGAATTGAACACTTCATCGAAGAATTTTTTAGATATCTAGAGTAATTATGCAAGACCTTATAGGTAGGAATCATAATATACGTAGGAGAACTATAAATAATATACCTAAAGATTTTTGTGTATTTAAATTCATTGTGAAAAATGTTTACAACGTTTTAAAATTTGTAAGTAAACAATTATCCATTGGTCAAAATAATAAATCTGAACTCGTAATTATGTAGTAAAATGAAATAAACTGATAGTAAAATTTAGAGATATCATAAATCTACTAAATACTATTTTTATATTATACTTTCATAAATATTCCGAAAAGGGAAGTTTTTCATTTCGGAATATTTATGGGGTATTTCATTTCAATTTATTAACTGGGTGATCCATGCAAACATCTTGGATGATTTGGCACATGAAAGAGATGACACTAAAAGAAAACTGAAATCAATATGTAACAATAAGGATAGGTTGAAACTTGGTTAGTAAATAGTAAGTTTTGTAAACATTGCAATGCATAGGATACGCTGACAAGACAATGTGTAAAAAATAATTCCATTTTCACTTTTTCACATACCAAAATTATTGTCTAAATTCCCCATACCTCACAATAACATAAAACGTTTTAGGGGGTGTAAGATTGCAAAACAAGTGAAGCGTGGATAAGAAAAAAATCTAAAATTGTAGATTTTAAACACAACTGCACACTTACTGATTTTTCAGTATATAAATACGGGGCAAATCATTTTGGAACAAATAGCAATAAATTATACCAGACATTTTGCTCTTTCTTCACACATGATATTCATACTTTATATTATAACCTTAGAATGTGGGACATTCTTAAAACACTAGGAACAAGAAAAACATTCACGATAGCGAATATTGTTTTCCATAACAATGATTGTATGTACTAAGTATAAATTATAATCACCAATTTCAAAAGTAAATCATAATATTTATTAGAAAATAGTGAATAATATTAATAAATGGTACTGAAAAGTACTGTCTAGTTTTCGGCTTTTACAATACAAAACTCCCCCTTAAATTCTGCAGAACTCACCCGCCTCCTCATACACGTACAGTGGCATTGACCCACCCACCCACCTATACATGTACAGTGGTATTGACCCACCCTCCCGCCCATACACGTACAGTGGCATTGACCCACCCACCCACCTATACATGTGCAGTGGTATTGACCCACCCGCCCGCCCATACACGTACAGTGGAATTGACCCACCCACCCACCTATACATGTACAGTGGTATTGACCCACCCTCCCGCCCATACACGTACAGTGGCATTGACCCACCCACCCACCTATACATGTGCAGTGGTATTGACCCACCCGCCCGCCCATACACGTAACAGTGGCGTTCTAGGCACTAGTGGCGCAATCGAACATCTAAACTATTTACATTCATGAAGTCTTAAAAATGAATGAATTTTTATTATTTATTTTATTTACTTTTTTACAAAATCTAGGCCTTACCAAGTACAAGTGTAAAACTTGTAGGTGAGGACCTATAGTAAAAAAGAAAAAGAAAAACGCAGTAAATAAAGAAAAAACAAGAATATACGTATATTTTCGTACTATTACTTTTTAGTAAGTATTGGATGGTTAAGGGCTGGCACTTATTACAAAAGTATAAAGAATGCTGCGTATTATATGAATATAATATGCATTACAGTAGAAAGTTGAATACAATAACAGTGGAGTGTGGCCCCAACAGATACGCCAGGTGAAAGTTTGTAGATAATTTTGTCCTATTTGCCAAAATATTGCTGTTCTCTACTCTATGCCCTATTCTCTCAACAACACTTAGATCGTCAATGGGTGAAGTGTAATGTTATACTGTAAACAAAAACAAAGTGATATAACCTTAGCGTGTTTTCTTACTGTAATTTAACTATTGAAAATACTATTTGAATTCTGAATCGTGTAACATTCCAAATCATTTTGTTTATTATTTGCATAAATTTAATGTCCTAATTAATTCAATATTGACAAAAACAGCTGTTCAGTCAAAACAAAACAAAATTAATATATTAGGATAACATATGTTTTATTGAGATATTATTATTTATTTACTTGTTTAATTAGTTAAATTAATAATATGTAAAAAGGACTGTTTTAATCTAAAAATAATTAAATCTCTTTTATATAGTAATTAATTATAACATTCATCAAATAAATTATGATCCATATGGCATTTCAATTCAATCAATAGAAGACCTCTAACCCAGTAATTAAGAGAAATAAATCACCTGGTCATAAAAAGACATTTACGATAATGAAAATTTGTGCGTGAAAAAGCGAACTGTAATAAGAAACATTAAATTACGAGAAGAATAGTTTTATTTTATTTATATCAAAAAGGACACCTCAAGAAACATTCATATATAATATATTTTAACTAAATTCATATTTTTGTCAAGTGTAATATTATGATCTTCAAGAAAATAATAATTATTTATATTCCTAAGAAAACATATGTGGGTGAGGCAACTTCACTACTCCAAATTCCAAAATTTCAATCTAAATTTACGAATAATTAGTCTCTTCCTTCTAAATATAAATTTATTTTCTTTAATAAGTTAAAGCCAGGCACGATCAACCATGCCCTGAGCTTGATTACCACAACAAATTGTATTTCAAAATATAAATTTCAATAAACATATTCTTTTGTTATAATAACAACCTGTTGTTATCATTCATTTTATATACATTATAACAAAATTATTACTATTATTAGATCATAAATAAAATTTTTGTTATAATATAATTTATGTGAAATCTGTAAAATTAACTGAACAGTGCAGTGCATTTGATTTGTTATTTTCATAGTTATTTTTGGCACATTGCCCATTTTTGGGTCAATGTCTATCTTTGTTTTCTTACTGTCGTAAATGTCCCCTTTCAGTGCACCTTTTCTTCCAAGAAAAATTCGTTATAATGGATGGTAAATTTACAACAAAACGCAAAAAATAATCCGAATGACCTGCATTTGTGAAGTTACATTACTAAAAAGATATTGAATGAAAAGCATTATTAAATTTATTATTACACCTAGGCCTTCAGCCTCAGCATGTGACTTATAATTATTATAAAAAACAGTAGTCAAATAATAATAGTAAATTAACCGTAAAACAAAATCACAATATTAAATTTATTTACAGTATCTCACTCACAATACTTGCGTTGCTACCTATTTATTAGTATAGACACCTGATTATATTTCTTAGCCTCATGTATTTTTTTAACAGCTCTAGATTAAAAAAATATAATATTGAAGATTCGTCAATATTACAATGCCAAATATACAAAATTCACATGTTTATTTATTTACAAAACAGCTGTTATTAATTTACTAAAGTCAACCCAAAGTTATCCTTATGGAACAATTTTTAAGGGATGGTTTCTACCGCTTATGAGTACTTTATCAATATGAAAATACTTAAGTTGTCCTATGTAAGACATACAGAAAGAAATTTC
>JAQJVL010009632.1:0-15360 GCA_035578905.1 Stictocephala bisonia | reverse complement strand
GAAAATAGAGCCGTCAAGACAAAACCCACAGTAGCCATGTCGACACCAGGCTGTGGTGGAGTTTCATGGGTTCAAAGACAATCGCAATAGATTTATCGTTAAAGTTTGTCGTTGTGGGTCCTTTTGTAAATGTAAATATAGTTTTCAAGTCTCCTTATCCTGAAAGTAAGTTGAATAGTGCTGCTCGGAAAGCTAACAATTGGTGTGAGCGTAAGTTTCACAAAATACTTTGGTAGGAGGGATGTGTACCTTTTAACTTCAAACTAGTTCGTAGCTTACTAAAACCTTTTGATATAGTCTATACCAAAGGGTTGGAGAAAAAGTTATTTCTTTCCAAATTTCACGGGAATGTTCAGGAACTCGACGAGTCTTGGACAGTTCCCGACATGTATACGTTTTTACCTTGTTGTTTACCGCAACATGCTAGTGATGGCAAGTGCGCCTTAGTAAGTGCTCAGTTTTACTACAAAAAGTTGCTTGCTTTTAAATGTGTGTAATTTTACTGTGAAAATTTTGATAAAAATTGTTACTATCGTATCCATAGCTCTGTGTGAATGTGTGTTCTATGGCTGGCCTGAACTCCGTAAGTCCAGGGCATGAACTGTCGAGGTGAGGGCGGACCAAATTCAATAAAAAATTGCCCGACTGTTCTCTAAGGCAGCCGTAAAACGCGTAAGACCTGAGGCGGTCCTGCAGCTTGGGGCTGGGCTAATTCCCGTAAGACCTTGAGTCACAGATGCATCTAGTATGCAATGGGCCCTCGTACAGTTTGGATGTGTGTAACACTCTATGGCTGGCTTAAACTCTGTAAGTCCAGAGTGTGAGTAAGGGATATTTTAGTAACAAGAAAAATAAAAGCCCTTTGTAAGTTTGTACGTCACATTGAAAGGCTTCTCCAAGTAAAGTGGCGGCTAGACTTATAGGGGATCCAAAAAAAGTATAAAAAAAACACACAAAAATAATACTGGGAGGTAGCAATTTTGTTATGGAGTGGCTACCACCGTAGCTTGCGATGGTTGGGGCAAGTTACAATGAACAGCCGTTCTCACGGCTAGTGAGACTAGGCCTACTGGGGAAACTCACTATAATAAAAAACGCGCCGAGATCCTACCTCTTGGGTGGTGTGGAAACTGGATCAGAGCACACGCTAGGACAGTAGTTACAAGCTTTGCCACCAGGTGCGCATTTGCACAGAGTAAAATCGACATTTGTTATTTTTTATTGTGGAAGTTTTAAGTCATTTAGTTATGAATTGAACACAATTCAATCGAAGTAAAAAACAACCTTGTGTCCGAGTGGTTCCGCATCCGACTCCTAACCCAACCTTGACTCATTGAAACCCACCAACTATCTCCTTTATCTTGATTGTAATAATTTGTACGGAACCATTTGACTCCCGGAGTCGGGTACGCTAACCACTGGACCACGTGGTGTTGATAGCTTTTTGTCTAATTTGTTTAATATATATATTTTTGTTTCGCTGCTAGGAGTGCTGGTAGCAGCGCACAGCTGTTTAATGTAGCAAGTTCCCACGCATGCCCGTCAAGGGCAACCTTGAGTGTCGCGACAGGAAAACCACTACCATCCGGTTTGGCGCGCCTGTCCATGAAAATCAGTCTGGCGCCTGGAGCCCTATACCCGAGTTTCGCAGCCGCTGTATGAGTGGTGACGTAACGCGCTTGTCCAGACTTGAAACCCGAGCACAAGTCCCCGCACATGCGCGTCAGCCACATAGAGTATATGAAATATTAATTTTATTATAGTGTATGAAATATTGCATTTGTTATAGTGTATATATGAAATAAACCACAGAGGAGTACCCAAAAGCATTTATTATAGTACATATATAAAAGGTCACCATCTTTTTGCATTTTTCTAGTATAACGAGGGAAATGTTAGGTTAGGAGTGTATTTTATATAGTATAGCTAGGTTAACAGTGTATTTTATATAGTATGATGTGGGAAATGTGAGGGAAATTTAGGAATTTGAGGGAAATTTTGGGAGGGAAAATTCCCACGGGGGGTTGGTACCACTGCGCCGCCATCTTGAAAAAGTCACGTGACCGCTCTCGACCAATCAGAGGCCAGAAAAGTGAGTCTGAAACCATCCTATTTTGTCTACTCTGGTAAAAAAGTGATTGACAAAACTTCTTTACCAACAAATTATCTTCCATAACAGTTCTGATATCTATGAACCGCTAACCAATTTACCCGATTACCTCATACTTTCAAATCTTACAGTCATTTCTCCAAATACCTTTTTAGAACCAATCAAGACTAGGGTATTTACTAACAGGAATTATTTTAAAACGATGTCTCTTTTATGGGGAGGGGACCTTAGATCCATATCCAGTAAATAAAAAAGTCCATGATATAAAACTACTTCATCAGAATGAGCAAGATGCTTTGCCTAAACTAACCCAACTGGAAGTGATGCTTGAGTTAACGTCTCCTCACATGTTGTGCCTCTCAGAGCATTTATTAAGAGTCCTGATTTGGAGTCATTAAATTTACTGAGGTTTTCTGTTGCCTCTGTTTTTGCCCGATGCCACTGCTGTGGAATTTCATGCAATTTTGATATTGTAATCGATAAATAAAGAATTTTATTTGACATAAAATTGTATGAAGATATTATAAAATGACATTAATTGTTTTCCTACTTCAAGGTATCCAAGAAATCTCTCACCAGTTATGCAGTGTACTCAACATTAGTGATGCTCAGCAACTTAAATGTATTAATATATGGATGGAGATTGTATTTACTTCTAAGTAGTCAAACTATTACATAGTTTTTCAACGTATATTCTACTATAATCTTTTATATTTACTTTTTTTATTCATTGTTTTGTAGTCATTTTAAATTTCAACATAAAACATTGAAAATTGTTTTACGTAAGTTATTTTTATTTTTGATCACCGACAACTATTAAACTTAAAAGCTATGAATGGCAGAGAAGTATAAAAGGAATAATGTTATTTAATTAATTAGTAAAGTAATGAATAATTCTATTATTTAATATAATACTATTTAACTATACATGTTTGCTTTTTATTTAAACAGCCACAATTTATAGGATATCAAAGTATTACGTTGGTTCTGTAACGGAATATCTTCAGAACCAATTTCAACATTTAGTGCTTTTATTTGGCGGACACACTTTTATTAGGTAATTTTAGTTGTACAAAAACAATTTGTCACTATTTACCCCCAAATCTCTTATTTGACAATAATAATACTACAGTAGTTCATTATGAAACATAGAGCATTTAATATTTAAACTTAGTTTAGTGCTAAATTGAATGTTCACAAATAAAGTAGCACACTTCAGGCATTGAAGGCATGAGAACGAAATTCAATATCAGCCTCCTCTTAGTTGCTAAGACCTCTTATCCAGACCTTTTACTATATCCATGTAACGTGAAAATACACAATTTATAATCTTTCCCTTTAATATTCTTACTATGAGATATATTTCCTATCGAACTACGAATATAATCCATATATCGTACAAACGTTTTAACAATTTTGAAATCTAAGTACTTAAAATTCAAACTACTATCTGACAGAATAAATTGTTACTTGAAACATCGATACAACCATTATACGTTGATCGTATTTCTTTTTAGTAGAAAAACACGGTAAACACAATTAAAAACTCCTAGTTGGGTAATTGTACCATCCGCTATCTGGTTAACTCCTAGTTGGGTAATTGTACCATCCGCTATCTGGTTAACTCCTAGTTGGGTAATTATATCATCCGATATCTGGTTAACTCCTAGTTGGGTAATTGTACCATCCGCTATCTGGTTAACTCCTAGTTGGGTAATCGTAACATCCGCTATCTGGTTAACTCCTAGTTGGGTAATTGTACCATCCGCTATCTGGTTAACTCCTAGTTGGGTAATTGTACCATCCGCTATCTGGTTAACTCCTAGTTGGGTAATTGTACCATCCGCTATCTGGTTAACTCCTAGTTGGGTAATCGTACCATCCGCTATCTGGTTAACTCCTAGTTGGGTAATCGTACCATCCGCTATCTGGTTAACTCCTAGTTGGGTAATTGTACCATCCGCTATCTGGTTAACTCCTAGTTGGGTAATTGTACCATCCGCTATCTGGTTAACTCCTAGTTGGGTAGTTGTACCATCCGCTATCTGGTTAACTCCTAGTTAGGTAATTGTACCATCCGTTATCTGGTAAACTCCTAGTTGGTTAATTGTACCATCCGCTATCTGCTTAACTCCTAGTGGGGAAATTGTACTATCCGCTATCTGGTTAACTTTGTTATTTTTAAGAATTGTTCCTTAATTTTGTGTTAAAATCAGTTTTTATTTGATTAAACTTTTGTATATGCCTTTTTATTAATTACGCATTTATTTGTTAATTCTTTAGACTTTTAATAAATCTGTAAATGATGATAGCAATTGAAATATCCAGTGCTTGCCACAATTTTATGACTGAAGGTCAGCTGGAAGAATTAGTACGAGCCTACGCCAACTCCTGGTCACTAACTGCGAAAAAAATTGCAAAGTTAATAGTTGATAAAAACTCTTTTACAACCTTATTTGTGGCTACTTACTGTAGTTGCTGAGTCCATGTTTGCCCTTTCAATTTTCCTGCTCATAAAACTATAAACATAGTAGAGTAAAGAAAAATTAATATTTATAAATTATCCGCTAGGGTAAATTTAAGTAGACTGTGATATAACATGATTACATAGCAGTGAGATCTAATTGCCAAATTTCAACCCGTACAGATTGGCTAAAATGTCAGGCTAATGTGCCACGTGAGTCCATAAACCTTCAAGAATAATATAACATGTAATGTCTTAATCTCTAGTGGATTTTTATATATACTTCTATGTACTAAGTAACTGAAGTCTACATAAAATATTCTAAAATTCGACGAATTACTTGTCTTAAAAACCATTTGACAATGCAGTCGTGCCTAATATTCTACACCCTACAAGAAGTCGATGTAGCAGCATCATAGTTTGTTAACATTATTAGTCAAGCCCTTAACCAATGGTTTCCTAAGAAGCTATATAAGAGAGAATCAACAACACCAAAATACAGTACTGGTTTCACGGAGAACTTTATCAACTAATGGATCTGTATTCACAAAAGAATCGGGGATTTTTGTGAATTGTATATTGTAATATATTTGTGCATTTTGTGCTTATATGGTAATACATTTGTATTGTGTGATGTTTACTTGTTTTGTAAAATTATATAGAAGTTGTAATTTATCAAATAAATAAATATTTAAAAACTAACAGTTTACTCCACAATCAACATTATGGTTTCTGGAAGAGCAAGATAACTTCAAAAGAAGCGGTAGATCTATTAAAAAATATTTTGAGGAGATTGGGAGGCGTAATAAACGTTCACTAATGGTATTTGACTTTTCTAAATCTTTTGACTAGATAGTTTTTTCTACATTTTGAATTTTCTAAGTTAATGCGTTCTTCCGTTAATGACATTTTACATTGGTTTTCAACTTTTTTATATTTTTAAAGTGATACAGAAGTGAAAATAACACTTCTATTTTAAATTATAACATATCTTATTTTTTCATTTTACAAATTTGGAAAGGATATAATAAAAACTGTGCTATTCGTTTCTATCTCTTTCTATCATAATACAATGACGCCTTTTACAGTATCTACCCAGGAAATACACTTTACAGTTTCGCCTATGTTCATGTGATCTTGTGTATACTTTTAATAATGTGTTATTAGTTTCAATACCTTAAGAGAGCGTGCCTACATATTACCATGTATTCTAAATCAGTAGAATACATTTGTTTGATTAATTTTGTAACAAAAAATTAAAATAGAGTGTGTTCCATCTTAGTTTTAGTAAGAAACGAGTAGTGGAAAGTGCCGGAGCTGGCTCAAGATAAGATTGTGAGATAAGATAAGAGTGTGATAAGATAAGGGGGTGACGTCATGTGATGATGTGAGCATGATGTCATGTGATGACGTCAGCATGACGTCATTGATGATGACAGCACTACGTCACAACCTTATCGGTTAAGCTTCTTATCTTACCCCACATCTGGTGATGACGTCAGCTCCCGCACTTGAGTACTACGTCACAGACTTCAAGGTCATGTGGAGTGTTTTTTAAAAAAACTTCTTGCACAGAAAAAGTTTCTTTTTTCCAGAAATTGTTCTGTGCAAGAAGTTCTTTTCTAACTTTATTTACAAATAAATATTTTACAAAATTAACTAAACCGCAGTGTTGATGCTCTCCACGTAGACTACTCTTGTTCAGTTTATCTCTGTTTCTACAGTTAACGGAGCTGTGAGATCTACTACCGGATATTCCATCTCCGGTAATATGTTGTCATCATTCCCAAGCAGCATATCAAGCAGTCTGTTGTAAGTGTCCCGTTCACTAGGTTTCCAAAACAAGCTTTTAAAAAGTCTTATAAATCTTTCTTCAGAAAGCTTGATTTCCGAACAATGACATTCGGATGGAATTCTCCAAATTTGTTTGACAAATGTACATTCAGTAAAATGTACTCCAAAACCTTTTTCAACTGTCTCTTTAAATTTCTTTTTAAATTTTAAGTCCTCCACTTTTTCCGCAATTTGACTCATTTCTGAAAGTTTCTCCTCATCACTGGAACACCATACTGGTTTTAACATCCTAAGTTGAAACATAATTATTCTCAAGTCGGTGTTCATTGTAATGATGTTCTCAGCGCGAGTCTTCAAGTTGATCTGAGGGTAAAGATGGAGGTGCAAGGTTTCTTAGCAATTTACCTTCCAAATCGATGTCACCATCAGGATGAGTTCTTCTTAAAGAACTTTTTGTAACAAAGCTCATAGTTGCTGCATCTGAAGGTAAAACAGGATCATGCAAATCTCTGATAAATTTGTTTCCAGCCGTGTAGTGCATATCAGAAGTTCTTCCTAATCTAGAATCCTGTACGTATTGCATATTAGCAGCATCGCTTGGTAGTTTTGGAAGAGAAACATTTGTAACGCACCTGTTTTGTGCATCATAACAATTTTTGGTTGTAGATATTAATAAACAGTTATTTTTCACAAATCCGGTACTTGCAACATCTTGCAAACCAGATATATTTTTACCAACTTGATCGTACCGTCCGAACTTATCAACACACATGGTGCTACTAACTGCATACTAAGTACAACACCTTTATTTATAAAACCCAAAAGTAGTTGACAAAATTCATTTAACTCCAGTTCCCCCATTCTTCACTACTTAAAACTAAAGTTTAATGTTAGTTACTTTCTCCATGAGTCTGTTACCTCTGAGTGTTAGCATAAAACTGTTTGCTTGTAAGAGCATTCCTCCTATATATAGCGTCCAAGATTAAGACTATTGATATCACTTGTGTAAGTGCAATTATATTCCTGTATTAAGACTTTGGTTATCTTTCCTGTTTATTTTATACGTATTGGGTACTAGTGAAAGTTATAAAACAATAAACCATCCAAAGGTAGATAGATATAATATAGTTTAAACGTATTATAAACTTTGTAAATGTGTCATACACAATGTGATTTATTGTCACTCTTGAAGAGAAAAGACATAAATAGTTCGGAACAGCTCTAATGAATATCACTAAACTGGTGATAGTGATTTATTAATAAAAGTAACTTACTTAAGGTTGAGGCGAAAGCATTATATACATTTTTAAAGGTATTCAATCTAATATTATATTTGAAATTCAATCGAATAAAATAGCGTGTAGAGGGATACATTTTTAAGTGAAGCTTAAAGCTAACAGTTCTTGTTTTTTACACTTCCATAATAATTTCTTCTGCAGCTTGTATGTCATCCGTAATGTATCTAAAGTGATTTAATTATATGAGTTATTCATCCTTCTTTTCATATGTCAATAAAAGGCGATTTATTAATAAAAGTAACTTAATTAAGGTTGAGGCGAAAGCATTATATACATTTTTAAAGGTATTCAATCTAATATTATATTTGAAATTCAATCGAATAAAATAGCGTGTAGAGGGATACATTTTTATTAATAAAGTAACTTACTTAAGGTTGAGGCGAAAGCATTATATACATTTTTAAAGGTATTCAATCTAATATTATATTTGAAATTCAATCGAACGCACCTACCCATACAGGTATTTGTATAAGAATTAATCTTGTAATTGACAAATAACATTATATTATAAATAAATTCAATGAAGAGTTAGCTATAAAAACTTATCACAATGTTATTGAAGTGAATTCGTTCTAGACTTGTTTTTTAATTTGGCCTTTGCTATTGTCAGTTATGTAAGTTAATTAGCTCACATTGGACTGTGTCCTATGATGTGATACGCACCACGTGAAGGGCGAGTGAACCGCACTCAATATGATGTGACAGACAGTGTCACATTGGATGATGATACGAATGCGTGATCTCTTCCTGATGTGTTAGAGGACTCATCGGTATTATTCGACTGTACAGTTGTTGAACTCTACGAGCTATCTCATAAAGATCATCCAGGAATTTCTTGGGCGCTTCTTCACCTCTATACACTTGCGGACTACTTGTCAGACCATATTGTTGTAAATGACTTTCAGGTAGCGTAGATTTCAGTAATATACAGTAGCTGTTAGGTTCATGCAGTTGATATTTTGTTCTCCTGGTAGGATCAGCATCAGTAACATCTAGTGGTAGAAGAGATGATTCAAAGTCTGCATAAACTACAACAGGTATTCTATATTGTTGACAGACTTTGTTAAATTCTATTCTGGCTTTTGTAGGATGGGGTAAACACACTCTGACCTCTTCTTTCATACCACAGAGACGTTGATGTTCTATTAACCAGCTATTTCCTCCTGTTCGACCTCTCTTGCAACAGAAACAACGTTTACATACTGTTATACAATGATCTGACTTAGACACTTGTTTTGCAACCAGTTTATTAAAATCTTGTATATACACGTAGTGCGACACATCGCCACATTTGATAAGTAATAAATCCGTGTGATCTTTTCTTTCAATAGGTGATAATTGTAATGGAAATACATTATTTGAAGAGTCTAAACCAAAAACATGTACAGACGTTCCAGGATTTTGTTTTTCAAATCTTTTTACATCACTTAGCGAGGTGGGATATTCTACACCTCTAAAATTATACTTGTGATTTAACTCTTCATATCTACGGTTAGGTCTAACACTGTTATCACCTTCTATGAATTTTGTTAACATTGCATAGTAAAAACATTTGTTGTCAACATTTTGCACATTGATACATGCCTTCGTGTTTGAGATCTTCTTAGGTAATGGTATGTAGCTGCTTCCTCGATCACCATAACCATGTTTATGAACTCTAATATCTAAACCTTCTACTGAGAGTAAACTCCATCCTGATCCTCTTCCTTCATGTTCACTTAATTTTAAAACCAATTCTTCATACATATTATCAATAATTTCCTCAACATCAGTTGTTGCTAAAATAGATTTATTCTTTGTAATAAATGCTCGTGGTGAAAGTTCATTTTCAACGTTTGTAAACATTGCGTCTTGTATTATTCCGAATTTTATAAAGTTAAGTCTTGTTTGTTCTTTCTTCAATGTTGTTATTACCAGTTGTTTCCCTTTACGCAAAAACTCTTGCAGATTGTAATGTAAAGTGTTTTTAATTTTGTAATGTATTACTGACGATCTATCCAACGCCTGTGCTAAAACTTCCACTTTGAGACTAGTTGCAGGTGCATATTGTATAACACTCGGTCTTCTTTGTTGTCGTTCTTCTACAGTGTGAAATAATTCATAATGAATAAGCAAAAGTATTTCATCGTTGAACTCTTCAGAACAAATGCTGCAGATACACATCTTTAGCTGTTGAGTCTTGGACAGTCCAACTAACAATGATATTCAGTCAGCGATTGTTATATTTATATACATGATGACGTCACTATTTCCCCCTCCCATTTTACTGTTACGTTACTTAAGCCATTGAAATGTTTAAAACAGTTCATATAATCAAAATGGCTCCCACCGACAACGTATTCTACAACAAAGGGAGAAATATCCCCGATATTGTGAAGAGCGAGGTAGATGAGGACGACTTCCCTATGGATATCATCAGTGAAAGCGACAACGTTTCGGATGAAGAAAGTTTGCCCTCCACCACCTCAGATAGCCAGGCGACAACACCAGTATCCGAAACATCGTGGAACATTGGATCTCCAAGTTCAGCAACACCATGTAACTTTGGAGCACCAAGTCCAACACCGTCTACATCACCAAGTCCAACACCGACTACCTCCCTCGATGTCAATGACATTGAAAGGGAACGAGCAAACTGTTGCAGGAGGTTGTTATATGTTAGGAAGAGACTTTTTGAAGAGGCTTTTTGCAGCGAAGATAGTAGCAGTGAAGATTAATGTTGTAAACCTTTTTATTTTTGTATATTATATATTTGTGAATAAAAAATAAATAACATAAATAAAAAATAAATAAAATAAAAAACCTTCTCGTACAGATCAATTTGAGAAAGAAATTGTTCTGTACAAGAAGGTTTTTTTTTTAAACACTCATCTTGACCTTGAGAATAATCTTAGTTTGAAATGATAAATTATCAGAAGGATTCATATATACAATGTTAAGTAAATGTACGACTGAAAACATTTTATACAACTCTTGTGATTTAAATGACATTGTGTAAATAAAACCAACATACGAGATGTAAAGCAATGCTTGTGTAGGTTTCCCACTAGATGGTTTTTATTATAGTCACATTGCCAGTAAGTCTGCAAAATCTTGCGGGTCAAAGGTCAAGGTCAATCCAAACTTAAAAAAAAACTAGTGTTTAGCATTCAAAACATGCTAAACACAACCAAACATGCAAATGATAACCAAACATGCAAATGATAACCAAACATGCAAATGATAACCAAACATGCAAAACATGTACAACATAACCAAACATACCAATCATAACCAAACATGTATATACAGAAAATATAGAACAAAACGATAAATATTTGGCTGAAAGAGGAAAACATATATGATTAGTACAAGTAAGGTAGAAAGGATAGAGTAAACAGTGGGTCAAATATCTAAGGTTGTTTTCCTTAGATATTTGAGTATGGCCCTGCGAACCGGCTCTATATCTTTTACCTTCGAACATTTGAATAAGGCTCTGCAAACCGATTCAAATTGTTTTCCTTTCTTAAACATTTGGGTATGGCCTGCAAACCGACCCACTGTTTACTCTATCCTTTCTACCTTACTTGTACTAATCATATATGTTTTCCTCTTTCAGCCAAATATTTATCGTTTTGTTCTATATTTTCTGTATATACATGTTTGGTTATGATTTGTATGTTTGGTTATGTTGTATATGTTTTGCATGTTTGGTTATCATTTGCATGTTTGCAAATATCCAAGGAAAACAAATGAATCGGTTTGCAGAGCCTTATTCAAATGTTTGAAGGTAAAGGATTTGCTGAAAGAGAAAAACATATATGATTAGTAAAAGTAAGGTAGAAAGGATAGAGTAAACAGTGGGTCGGTTTGCAGGCCATACCCAAATGTTTAAGGAAGGAAAACAATTTGAATCGGTTTGCAGAGCCTTATTCAAATGTTCGAAGGTAAAAGATATAGAGCCGGTTCGCAGGGCCATACTCAAATATCCAAGGAAGAGCGGACTTGTTTGAAGCCTGAGCTCCAAATGGGTATCGAGATATAACCGTTGCTCGCTTTTATAGGTTAAAAAAGTGGAGGGGGTACAATACAATCAGTTTTGAATATAGTAATAAAAATATAAATTACGAGATAAGTAATGATAACAAGTTATTCCTCTTAAAAAAGAAAAAATTGATATGTTTCGAATTTAAATAAGACAATTACTGAAAAAACCTACTTCTCCGTACAGTAATAACTGCGATTTTTATTTAAAGGAGAGACATGTAAGTTTTAGACATTCTTTCAACTAGCAAGACAATTGATTAAAATATTTCAGACCGGTATGCTGATAGGGAAATCTATGTGTTTTTATCAGAGTCATAGATCGTATGCTCTTTCCCATAATATTCCACTTTGAAATTTATTCAGTAAAGTAGACAAATGCAACCATCAAATTTTAACAAATTTTTTTTAATGACTTTATATTTTGCATACCAAGGAAAATAACACATATGTTTTCAATAATGTTTATGTTACAATATAAATGTTATATGTAATATTTAAAGCTTTCAAATGTTTATTCTCTAAATGTTATGTGTTCTGAATAAGTAATTCAGAGATAAAGAAAATTTATTGAGAAAAGTTTCGTTAAATCATAGAAGTATAATTACGTAATATGTTTAAGGCTTGGAGATAAAACACAGTTAATTTGAATACATATTATCTAATCATTAACCCATTTAATGTTGAGAAAATAAGTTAAAACATGTAAAAACGTTAAATGCTAAAATAATATTTTGTATCAAAACAATACCTTATATAGTCATAGGAAACAGGGTTGATACACCAAATCCAGTTTATGGCGTCAATTCTGGTAGATCAGGGCTTGAAGTGGTCATCCGTCGGTGAGCGAGCCGCACATCGCAACAAAACCCATGCGTGCCGCAATTAGATCCGCAAATCCAACCATTATAAGACAAGTGGCTAGACCACACTGAATTCCGCAAATCAGCATTGCTCCGTCAACAACAGATCCGCTGCGCGCGCATTCACGCTAACCCCGCCATCGATTGACTCGCAAACAATAAATAAAGCTATGTTTTAAAATTATACACATATAACACAATCGTTATAAACTCAATTTATCCTACTTTAAATCTATGTGTAGTTTGAAATATAATGCATAGTTACATTACGTATTAGACTTTGATTTTTACTATATTTTAGAATATAACAAATGGACCACTAAACTTACTACATACAAACTACTATTCTTGCTTTAAATCTATATATATAGTTTTTTATTTTTTAAATTTTTTATAAGTATATACAGTAGAACTTGAATAATTCGAACCTGAAGGAATCAATGCGAAAGTTCAAATTATCCAATACTATAATTTAACCAAGTTGTATTTTTATGTAACTTTTATGATCTTAAAAGGTTTACAGTAATATAAAATTTAATGTAGGGAGGGGAAGAACATAATGGCGGCGCGCCGAGGGAATTCTGAGAAGGTGATTGCCAGCCAACACACTGACCAAAAATAAAATGCAAACTTCATACGGAACCTTGTTTACCGTTGATGTAAAGACTTCGAATTATCCATGATTATTTTACAATGATCAAGGGATCAACCAAATACTTCGAAGTAAAGATAATTTTGAATTAAAGAAGTTCTAATTAACCAAGTTCTACTATATATATTTATTTATTTAGTTAAATATTAACACTAATAAAATTAAGATATTTAAAGAACAAATTAAATTTTGAAAATAAGCATTTGTTTCAATAATGCGCGGGCTAATAATCTTGAACATATATGCTATGCATCCTAATGGAAACATACAAAGTGTGTCATACCTTAATTTTTTATCCTAAGCTAATTTAGTTGAGCATTTATAAGACACCGACTGATTCATACGATTTCCTTTTAGTAATGAAAATGATTTTTAATATTAAAATATTATGTTTCTAATATATAGAATTACATAACTAACCTTAATAGTTGTCATTATTGAAGTCGCAACCCGTTATAGCAACAAATCGTGCTGTAGAGGTATTATAGGACGCGATAAAACGGTATACATTTCCACGGAACCTTGTTTACCGTTGATGTAAAAACTCCGAATTAAAAAGAGTTAACTTCGAATTATCCATAATTATTTTACAATGATCAAGGGATCAACCAAATACTTCGAAGTAAAGATAATTTTGAATTAAATAAGTTCTAATTAACCAAGTTCTACTATATATATTTATTTATTTAGTTAACCATTATATATTAACACTCATAATATTAAGATATTTAAAGAACAAATATGTACTAGTATTAGCAAACTTTTTAGTTAATACTAGTACATATATGGTTCTGCTGATGCCTTTTATTGACATATGAAAAGAAGGATGAATAACTCATATAATTAAATCACTTTAAATACATTACGGATGACATACAAGCTGCAGAAGAAATTATTATGGAAGTGTAAAAAACAAGAACTGTTAGCTTTAAGCTTTTCTAAACTGTTTTAAGCTTCACTTGAAAATGTATCCCTCTACACGCTATTTTATTCGATGTATGAATTCTCCTTTAGTTCTAATTAATATATATATATATTTTATTTTTGGTCAGTGTGTTGGCAGGCAATCACCTTCTCAGAATTCCCTCGGCGCGCCGCCATTATGTTCTTCCCCTCCCTACATTAAATTTTATATTACTTTAAGCCTTTTAAGATCATGAAAGTTAAATAAAAATACAACTTGGTTAAATTATAGTATTGGATAATTTGAACTTTCGCATTGATCCCTTCAGGTTCGAATTATTCAAGTTCTACTCTATATACTTATAAAAAATTTAAAAAATAAAAAACTGTATATATATAGATTTAAAGCAAGAATAGTAGTTTGTATGTAGTAAGTTTAGTGGTCCATTTGTTATATTCTTTAATTAATATAGTAAAAATCAAAGTCTAATACGTAATGTAACTATGCATTATATTTCAAACTACACATAGATTTAAAGTAGGATAAATTGAGTTTATAACGATTGTGTTATATGTGTATAATTTTAAAACATAGCTTTATTTATTGTTTGCGAGTCAATCGATGGCGGGGTTAGCGTGAATGCGCGCGCAGCGGATCTGTTGTTGACGTAGCAATGCTGATTTGCGGAATTCAGTGTGGTCTAGCCACTTGTCTTATAACGGTTGGATTTGCGGATCTAATTGCGGCACGCATGGGTTTTGTTGCGATGTGCGGCTCGCTCACCGACGGATGACCACTTCAAGCCCTGATCTACCAGAATTGACGCCATAAACTGGATTTGGTGTATCAACCCTGTTTCCTATGACTATATAAGGTATTGTTTTGATACAAAATATTATTTTAGCATTTAACGTTTTTACATGTTTTAACTTATTTTCTCAACATTAAATGGGTTAATGATTAGATAATATGTATTCAAACTAACTGTGTTTTATCTCCAAGCCTTAAACATATTACGTAATTATAAATCTACGATGTAACGAAACTTTTCTCAATAAATTTTCTTTATCTCTGAACACATAACATTTAGAGAATAAACATTTGAAAGCTTTAAATATTACACATAACATTTATATTGTAACATAAAAATTATTGAAAACATATGTGTTATTTTCCTTGGTATGCAAAATATAAAGTCATTAAAAAAATTTGTTAAAATTTGATGGTTGCATTTGTCTACTTTACTGAATAA